>JFZS01000156.1:0-59037 GCA_000709145.1 Balansia obtecta B249
GGGGGGGAGGGAACAAAAGACACACATGGGTCGAGAAAAAGAAAAAAAAAAAAAACCAGAATTAGGAATCTGCCTTTGAAAGCGAGCAGGCCCAAGGCGGAGGGCAATGGTCGCACGGTGCCTATCGAGCAGGATAATTGTGAAGCTTACGGCAAAAGAAGACTAGTAAGGTCGCATGTGCATCATGGCTGGATGCGGTGGAGGATTCTTCATGCGGCAGAAATCGCTATGGGAGCAGGCGACGATGCGTTGACGCTGGCAGTACTGTTCATCTCGACATCTCCGCTCCCATTGCTGTGATTTATGCCGTTCTCCTCGCCGTTGACTTTGTTCTCCTTGCTGCTGCTGTTGTCGGCTGATGCAGAGACAGTGCCGGAATCTGATGTGTCTTCGCCTGTGGACTTCTTGGCAGGAGCAGTCCAGCGAGGTATCTCCCAAAGCACGCCAGTGAAACTTTTCAGCTTAAAGCCGCCTCGTGCCCATTTGCGGCACGGTTTACCAGAGCGATCGAGAGCTCGGAGACCAGCATTGATGGCCCCTTGATTGGCCTTGGGGCCGAGCTTTGCGGCTTGCATTCTCGCAACTGCATTATGGTCGATAGTACCATCCTCGCTATTTGAAAGTACGTCGGTCAGTATACAGAATGATCAGAACAATTGAGACATGCAGGGGGACATAGTGAGGGTGGTCGAGCGTACAGTCTGGGCTTCTTCTTGGGCCCCGGCTTTCCTCGCACTTTGGGTAACCCTTCTAGCACCGTGGCCGATCGCTTCGCACCTTTCTTACGTCCATCGGTAGGGGGCGCCATTGACGACGGCGCAGGCGTTCCTTCAGCTACCGGTGTCGCTGCATTAGAATCGGAAGCATTGTCAGCATTTGACACACCGGATGCTGCCATATTGGCCGACGGGGCCGGCGAATCGATCAATTCTTTGGACTCGGTCGACTCTCGTAGAGCGGACGATTTCGATTCCGGAGTTTCTGATCGCATAACCTTGCGAAGTCGAGATGAAGGAACCTTGAGCGTCACCAGCATGCCGGTCTTGCTGCCGGACTTGCGGCGTCCATCAACCTTTGGAGGCATATTTGCGAGCGTGTTCTGCTGTCGGGGATTTGCGTCTAAGTGGATGTGCCCGAGATGACCTCGTCGATGGAAACGAGGAGCGAACACTGAAGGTGAAGCCTTGATGGTTTAGGTGTACCAATCAGATTATTAAGATTACGTGGTGTCGCGCATAGAGAATGGAAGAATTGCAAAAAACGCGTGGAATGGACTGGCGACGAGATTTTGTCGTCGTGCCGTGGACACAATGCAGGGCAGAGGTCCGTCGACCAGGCTTGACTGGGTCGTCGAGGTAGTGGTGGTAGCTCGGTGGTTATGTGCGCGCAAGTTGCGTTGCGTGATTGTCAAATACGCTCGGGGTAGCCTACCGGGCCGTTCAGGGCGGAAGCCTTGCAACCCTGGGCAGGTTTGCTTTCAACAGATACGGCGGTGATGGTGGTGGTGGTGATGATGATGATGCCGTCGCGGACAGCGATGGTAAAGTAATGGAAAGGATGATGGAAGGGGAGAGTTGGGAGATGGGACGCGGGCGGAGGGACTTTTTCATTTTTTTTTTCTGGGGGGTGCTGTGTTGTCTCGTACGTTTTGGGGCCGTGGTCTCATCCTCAATTTTGGTGCCAAAGGCGGCGCACAAGAAATCGGGTTAAGGTTCTTTGCTCTCGACGCTGGCGCAGGCTGAGCCGTGACGCTCCCAAGGCCAACAGGAGAAGGGGTGTGGGTTTGGAGGTAGGTTCCCTCTCCCGCGGCCAGGGCCCTGCCTTCCTGCTTCGCTAGGTACATAACATGCCTACGTTCCCGAAGGTGACGTAGCCTAAAAACAGTTTAGCCCGCAGGCTTCTGCCCGCTTAAAAAGAGGCGCGCATTATCTATACTCCTGGAGCCGAGCATCCAATCGTAGCCTGCTGTTTCAACAAAGCCGTAGCCGCATGTGAATGCATCGCGAACTTAATCCAACAACTTCAACCTTGGACAGATACGCAATGCGCGGAGCGATAACATCTCAGTTGATGATGATGGTCTCGACATTATGCATGACTCGGGCAGGCCGAGCATACAAACGCTTCAAATGCCGTAGGCTGGGAGTGACGCATGCATGACTGCTGCTGCTAATGTGCTTCCTGGACTCCCGAAGTCCTTCATTTCCATTAGACTGCAGTCTGCAACCTGGTGCAGCCCCCCCCACAACAATTCATTCGATACCTGGCCTGGTTGCAATCTACCGTTGACGACTGATGATGCAAAGCAACGCGCTACTTTTTGGCCTGGATGTCCGGTCGTGCCGCGACCGAAAATCCAAGACGATCGGCTCAACCACCTTCGCCACCTGCAGCGGCGATGGATCAACTTGTCGTCGTCGTGCGATCTGTGAGCTGGTGCGTGCAGTGACTGGCTGGCTTGTCAATGCTAGACATTTTTCCCGGTTGAAGCGTCTGCGGACCTCGGCGGGACACCAAGCCACGTAATGAGCCAGACCTAATGTGACGCTGACGCTGACGCTGACATCCTCCCATGATGATTCGGTATGTTGTCTCCAAACATGGGCCGACATGGCTACTGTGCGTCGGCGATATAGGATCTGCATTCATTCGGATAACTGACTGCCAGACGAGAAGTTCAAGTCATGGGAGGCGCAATCATCACTTTGTTTTATCTGGATGCAAACTCAACGTCGTTCAATGTCAAGGTGGGGCAGGTTCCAGGTTGACTTTACGGACACGCGCGACCAGACTGTGTCGCGGATATGAAGTGCTGAAGTTGGCGCTCCCAATCAATCGTGCGTTCAAGGGTACGCGTCCAATCATCCCGGGCCGTTACCCGTTGACCCTTTAAAAAAGTTTTAGGTTTTGTTCGTCAGTTCTATATGGGTCTTATGCGATTGCCTATAACTCTCTCCAAAAATTGGCAAAGATGCGTGCCCTCGAAGCGGAAACAGGCAGCATACCCGACAATAGTAATATGGATGCGTTGAATAGGGCCACAAAGAGAAACGATCCCGCTGATGAAACCTGATCCAGTCGATGATAGGGAAAGGAACACTGCTCATCCGGATCACAATGATACCAGTCCATCAATTTTGGGTTCACAACCAAGTTATCAACAGCGGCACCGATGGTGCTGTATCATCAAGTCAACGACTGGCCACTACATTCAACGAAAAGACGCGGAATTGCCTAAGGGTATCATTGCACTCCAAATCATGCCTATGCAGTCTGGAAATAAAGCCTCTGGAGGGTCCACGCTTATATTGGCTTGCGGTCGAGATGAAGTATGCATATACCGCATTTGAAAAACATAAACTCTCCAGTGCATCTACGTTGTTCTCTCTCCCGCATAATCCAGCAAATCCAATTCTTCGTCAAGCACAGCTGCAGGTTTGCGTAGATCTTGATCTTAGATTCATCAACGCTAACTTAGCTTTCTCAAGAAAAGGAAGCAATGCCCAATCACTCTTGGCAAATTGGGATTCTGTCCGCTTAGCGTAGGCTTCACCGGGATAATCAAACCAATCTGCGAGTCAAATGACAACTTGTCAATGCACACTTCACGATGCGTGCGTGCCGTCTCCCTTTGGAATATGAAATCGATGATATGTGATGTACGATTCATCAGTACAGGGCACCTTGATGATGGAATTGTGGCCTGTGCCCAGAATACCTTTTGAGCTGTCCTTCTGCAGCATCACACCCTGATACGTCCAGGGATCATGTATGCTGGTGGAGATGGCGTACCCGACGCGATGTCCTCGGAAGAAATGTCGCCAATAGAGTACATCAAGTGGTACATGTCTTGTCTGAAGTTAACAAAGAGGCCGTCCCGAAAGTCCTCTAGCCGATGATTTGCGATGCACAATTCCAGTTGATTGACACCAAATTGTTATTCAGCTCCGCATAGATGGGCGAAGTGTTTCCCCAGAACAGGTAGTGACGACTCGGGGTCGGAGAATGCAGCAGGATCGATGGCTTGATTTACCCTGACGCACTCGGTGTTGAGAATCATAGCTCTAGACTGCGTAACGAACGGCCTGTCCGGGAGTTCAGCAACGGCCGCTCCATCTCAATCTTTCTGGTGCCGGACTCCTTTGTTGTTGATACTAAAGTAGAAATTGTACTTGCCATTTCTTTCAATAATGGTTGACGCCTACGCGTTGCTAGTTACCCTAGGGACATTGCTAGCGTTACCATCCAGTGCGAGGATCGGTTCCTGACTTCGCGTCTATAAGACCAGGTCTGGCGACTTCTACGTGTAGAATTGCTTGCTACCCCAGTCAGGATAGCCGTCTGTAGTTGTATAGATTTAGCATTAGTCGTCAAAGGTAGCAACGTTGGTCAGCGAAGTAACCCAGCAAGGCCGGATTGCTATCACGCTGCAAGACTCTAGGTTGCAAACGGTGAACTACAGCCTGAACGCCTAATAAATGTCTCCCCAAGGATTGCTAAGGCAGGCAGCAAAACAGGAACCGGTCTTATAGTAAGAACAGTTGGTTGCTTTTGTTACGTAATACCGGCGTCGAGCAGAAACAGGTTCCGGAACTGGCCTTTGTACACGAAAAGAATTTCGTTTTGAGAAGATCAGACAAGAAGCTATATCGTCGCATGAATTAGTTAAGGGGGGAATTTCAGACGTGATAAATCGGTGGTTTCTATGGTCAAACACCAGCTATTGCTAGCGAGCATATAATACAGCGTCTTGAAAGGCGCCTCGCTTCTCAGATGCAGTCGCTAAGTAGCCTTAGCCGCTCTGTTGTTTAACAAGTCTAGCGCTGGCCAGGTGTGTCCTGTTGTATGCTAGTATTAAACTTAACCTGTTAGGAAAGCTGTCGAGGCCGTAATTAATGTCTTGACGTGCTTGATAGCATGGCTTAGTTTACATGGCTGCGGGATTCCGGGAAGCACTATTATCTGCCTACAAGAGCCTGAACCAGAGCTGGCGGGAATGCTAAGTCTACTTGCAAAGGTACTTTAGGCTAATTAGAAAATAGATTAGGAATAAGTACGATATAAGTTGTATAAAAATAAGTTCTTATAGTTATACTTATACATTATGTCTCTTTTATAGGAGTAGACTACCTAGTATAGATACACTAATTCTAGCTATTAAAGAGCAACCTAACTAGTAAAGAAAAGTAAGGCTTATAGATTTATTAAACTATTTAGGGTTTGTATTGTAAGCTTTTGAAATTGTAGACGCACGGATCTTGCGATCACCGTTTACAGTTTAGTCCGACCCCCCCCAAATGCACAATAGAGTCACCTACGGAGTAAGTGGCTTGATCGGGTGCGCGGCAGTGTGAGCCGGGGACCCAAGCCACTCCTAACCTAAACTGCATACGGAGTACTTCGTACCTAAGTACAATATAACACTTATGATGAATGATCACGTATGATTTCTAGAGACGCAAGCCTCATCTGATGCCGCTATCAGGTTCTATTCTAAAAGCTGCAATTAGCTTTTAAGATGGTCCAGCATTGAAAAAGGGCGGAAGAGAAACATAGGAGGACAGGAGTTATATACAATTTTCAAGCGCTATTTGAAAAGATGCATCTTTAGATGATACAATTTGCTTATAATTTGAAGTGCTCAGTTTTTTTTTTTTTTTTTTTTTTTTTTTTTTTTTCAGATAAAATGCTAATGTATTATAACTAGTTACTCTTCTTCTCAAGTTGCTTATGCCATATGGTGGCTCGCAGCTGGACAGCCCTTGCCTCACACCAGCCACCGACCTACGAGAATATTATTGTTGGTTTGGATTCTTCGAGTCTATATCGTTCTGATGAAGCCTGCCAAGGTCAATTGGGATGTCGCGGTTCCTCGATGTAACGCTGAACTAGATACTTCTTGCGCAGGCAGCAGTACAGCAATTTCGAAAAGCAACTAGAGAAACAAACACTTTGTCCGTCTGTCACACCTTCGACCAAAGTAGCCACTGCAGCTCCATTTCCCCCATCTTTGCCCGCTCCATCCATCTAATGTTCTCATCATTATCCTGGTTGAACAACGGTAACCTTGACATTTTTCTTCTTCAAAATTGGCTCTTGAATACGTTTATAGAAGGAATTAGAGTCAGGGCCAGACTCAGTCGTAACCAGTGTGACCGCCTCTTCGGCAGAATCGGCCCAGTACTTTTGAATAATTTCCCATGCTACGACCCAGTCCCGAGACGTGCTTTTGTCATGCTCACACCATTTCAGCCCAGTGCAGTACTTCTGCAGCGTAATTTTGAACCTGTGAACGGGTCAGATACACATTCTCCAAAGCCTTGAATCGTTCGACAACGCGACTGCGCTATAAAGGGACAGGATGGGAACAAAGTGGCACTGTTCACAAAACAGTGAAAGTAAATAACGAGCCCTAATTTTATCCGCCTGTCTGAAACTCTCCAACAGCTGTGATTGGTCTATCCATGCTGCGTATGCTGGCCGCTCTTAGAGCCCAAAGTAGATATTGTTGCACTAAATATGCAATCTTAAAAGAACAAATGACGGGAATCAATCAAAACTAGAACCTTTGGGGATTTACTCCGTATGTCCAACAGATAGGTAGAAGGAATGTGCCACTTTGCTCTTAATACTCCCTGCTCTGCAGAGTATGCCGTGCTATGCAACAGATATGCGGTGTGTTCAACACCATCCCCATGAAGGCCTTTTTCTTTATGCAATTCGCTTATCAACAGAAGTATCTGTTGCTTCTACTCTATATCACACTGATTTCAGAGCTAACATCTAGTAGGCATCAACCTTTTTTGGAAGTATATTTGTTAATGTTTTATTCTTTTTTTCATTTGTGGCAAGCACTGCGTAAGGTCAAACCAAGTTGAACACCATATACCTAGTCTATACACTGGCTAAAGAACCATAAGAAATCCATGAAGCAAGAATATTTGTAAAAGGATTCAAGGGTCGTACTGTATCTCTGTGTGCAATGACTCTGTAGTCCCTGTTCCCGCTTGAATCCCTGTGGATGCTGGCCGCGAAATATTAAAATTTTGAAATGCCCATTTTCAAGCACGCTATGGAGTGCATGCATATATTTATTTCACTCTACCTAAAACAACCTGAGCTGCCCCAGGTCAACATTACAAGCTTAGTATTACCAGTCCAGACAATTTCAGCCAACGGAAAGTCGCTTTGTAAACTTTATTTTAGTACACGCAATAAGTGTTTTGACCAGTCGCATCTTTTGCAGAAAGAAGCTGAATCAAGCTTCTCTAAGCAGAAATATAGGCATGTCGCGTACCGCAGCCATGATAAGCGTCGATTGTGCCACCTCATGCACTTCTACAGAGCCATTCAGGGGTTGCGACGCCCAGCTCTGACATGACTCGTCCCAATAATCTCTCGCCTGAATAATAGCTTTATCAACGCCATTTCCATCGCAATAAATAAGCAATTACCGCGTAGTCCCGTAATTTCTCTTAAACCAATAAGCAGCAGGCCTCCCACTTCTTTCTATAGCTACTGGGGCTGCGGCTGCGGCTGTGTCTGAGGCATTAAATTGGCCTCCGGTGCCGCCAAATCTGGTTGTGATAATGAAAGGTCAAAGCGGTTATGGATCGAAAGTGACGCAGGCACAGGAATTACGCATCCGGGAGATCTTTGCAAAATTTGCGTCAACGATTTTAAGGCGCAACATATGCGCAAAGATCCTGGTTTCAGACCCGATGGAAGTTTTAAATTTCGCTGCCTGTGGGCTGAATACACCTATTTCTCACCGGCTCGATACGAGTTTGATAATTAGCCAGATGGAAATAACTGATCCGGCAAAGTTTATGCCACCGATAATATAGACTGTGCAATCGACTGATGCTAGGCTAAATGGTTTCTCCTGAAGAACTATAAGAATATTCGTGAGCTGGCCTCAGTAAGGAGAGCTATGCTCAACGAGAGGAACAGATGCAGAAAGAAAGGCTTCTTCTCATTTTTGTCTCGCTCATTGAACTTCTGTAATTTTATTCGGATATTTTCCTTTCCGCCGACTCGCCTTCGTCGGGTTCCTCTACTCTGAAGAGTGCTAGCTCTAAACGACGACGAGCGACGAGCGACAGAGTTTTGAATCCTGCGGCTACTCTCACCCGGGGTCTTGGTTTTGTGTCTTACTTGGCCCATCCCTCCAAGCATCTTTTGTCCCCATCCGTACAATCTGCTCCTTTACTTGTAGTGTTTGTCCCTGTCTTTTCGTTGTGATCTTTGGTTACTAGCTTAGGTCTTCCGGTTTTAAAGACAGACAGGCCCATAGAGCACTTTTAGGGTATTGTTCAAACCACGGCTATTAGTGAGCCTTATTTACATCTCGTAGCTGTGCCTGCGTTGTATGATGTAGCTAGCTCTGTCACGTACCGGGCTGACCGCCACTGACTTGCTGCGTTATCCTTTTTACATTTAATATCTTAGAAGTAGCCAGTTTACTGATCCCACCATCACCAGTTGAATAGTGGGGTGTGGTATGAGTTGTAGTGATTCCTTGACGAGGCCAGGATTGTCAGATACCATCCACCATAAAATCATATGATCAATGCATTTGTAAACACGGCAGCAGCTGCGCACTGAGAGAAGATGGCCAAGTATATTTACGTAATGGAAGGGCAATGATCTACAGCACCATTAATAGAAACAAACAGGTTTATCCCGTCCTGCCCAGAATCTCCTTTCCCATCTTCTGGGCATCCTTGTGACTTACGATCCGACTCTGTCCGCCAGTTGTCCCCTTCTTCGCCAGATCGACCATCGTCGCCGCCAGCTCACTGACCTTGAGTGTCGGAAGTACCAGCCTTGTCAAGAACCACGTCCACAGCGTCTCCCGCCGAGGATAAATACCACACGGCCGAACCGTGATGCTCTCCAGTGCTCCGTTGCTGGCGTCTGCTATGTCAAAGATGTTCTTTTCCGCGCAGCCCTACAGCATGGCTTAGTATTTCTATTTGACTGTCCACACAAGACAGAAGAAAAAGGCAGGTACATAATTTTGGGTCGTGAAAAGCTGGTCAAGCTTTGGGCAAGAGGAAAGTTACCTTGGCCCGTCTTGTAGGTCCCATGATCCACAGGCTTCGGTTGTACACCAACTCTGAGGCATCCCCACTGCAGAAGATAAATCGAAATTTGTCATTGTGCGACCGAGTTTGGGAGCTCATCATCTTGGCGAATGCTCGAGCAGCGGCAATCGTCCAGTCGACGGTAACGTGTAGATACTCCTCTGGCGTCGCCCAGCGGGTATTCTGCGTATGGCGCCCGCCAATACACCTGATCGTCTTAGTCTTACCACCTCTTCTGAGCTCGTCTCCTCAACAAGCACATTTGGCTAGGTATTGAGACGGTCGTTTGTCCGACATACCAGATACATGCGCGGGCGTTCTTCAGCTTCTCCAGCAACTCATCTTCATATGCCATCCAATTCGTCTTGATCACCACTGCTATCTTGTCCGCCGCAGCTGGGGACTCCACCTGATTCTCGTCGAGGGGTCGTCTCGTCAGGATGTGTATCTTGGAGATGCTCGCGTCGGAGAGGCATTGTTCGAGGACGGTTGAGCCGACGTATCCGGTTGCGCCGACAATGACGATTTCCATGATGTGGGTGTACTTCCGTGAGCTGACGGGATGTGCGACCGAGTCGGTGTTCTCTATGGGTCACTCTGCAGTGTCCTCCAGGGTTGTCTATCATGCTTACTTATAATTGACGAGTGGCAGCAGCAGGTATGCAAAGTGCGAAATTTGCCAAATCCATATGTACATCGTGACGGGGTCGGTTTGCGACTCGCCTGAGGACCCCAAACTAGTACTCCGTAGTGGGCACACTTGGTCTCGGAGCGACGGACCATTCCTTGTCATGGCCTAACCATGTATTGAACCTGAGCTACGGTTCATTTTCTTATCACACCAGTTGACATTTACCAACGTACCAATATACCTGCTAGTTTGAACGGGATATATATCCATAGTGTATCTGGCCAGCTAACATGATCTACGCAATCGGGTATAAGATGAATCACTACACGAATCAACCAGGTCCAAAAGATGGAGTATAAAGGTTATACAATCAATCTTTCCGGTCGCAAATGAAAAGGTGTTGTCATACGTTACGTGGTGGGTTAACAGGTGGAGCTCGTCAGTTAATCTCCGTAGCGAAGAAGACGATGGAGAAGAGCCCATTTGGGGTATTTCGCCATCACGACTCCATATCTCGTGGTTCAATTGCCAGACTTGGTGAATAGAACACTTCTACAGGGTAACCGTGATATGAAAAGGCCTCCTCAGGTTCTCTTATACCCAGGCTGCACCCCATACTATTGGTGCTTCCCAACTCTAATCGAAATAGCAAGCGTTGATAAGCACATGACGGTTGCTGAGCGCAAGTGCTCGAGTCCATTAGGCCCCTAGGATGACACATCATTATGTATGGTAAAGCAAAAGCTCACATGCTCTCAGGAGAGAGCTTCAAGATCGCAAATGGGCAGCAGATGATGTTGCAATATGCAGGGTATCGATACTGGGTGCTAAATGATGACGTCTAGGAGCCGGGACAGTTAACGCCAACAAATCCTAAAGAACGGTTGGCACTACAGCCGCTAATCACGTCCGTTCCAAGGCGCAGGAATTAGCCGAGAACCAATGAATGAGAACAGCAATGGATAGACATTGATCAAGCAACCAACCGTTTGTGGTTTTGAGTTTGAGCCAAAGAGTCATCCGGAAAATTGAACAAGTATCACACATCCAGCTCGCCAGCGGGGACGAGCCCGAAGGGACTACTAGTCAGGGTTGGTTAGTGCTGAAACCTTGGAGAGAAAAAAAAAATTCATTGTCCAGTGGTGCTTCCGCAACCATTCATTTTCCTGTTGAGGGTGAATGTGGATGACGGAGATGACAAAAGAAAGACAGGAATGACAGGAGGAACAGGGATCATGGGGTGACACGAGGCGGTGGCAGCTGCGCAATGCACAACTACTGGCCGTCAACAACCGGCGCCGCTACGGCAACGTTGTCGCGCGCATAAGCCTGGAGAATTAATAAACGCCCGTCGCCAGACCAGATTCGCGAGGTGTAGCTCCAGAGGCTCCTGATTGGTCGCAGTTCGAGCCAGTCACACCACCCGATGAGGTCATTCCGACTCGGAACGCTAAGCATCATCCATTCGTCTATCCATCTCCTGTTGTCTGTTGTCAACATGTTCCCTCCCTTGCAACTGCCCAGTCACTCTGTGCTCGACCTCAACAAGGCCGCACATACGCTGCATGGACCGGACCACGCAGAGTTGGAGACAAAGATACCAAGACACAAATACAACGCTCCAGCCAGTCTATCGCACAGCCTCAACTCTTTTTCGCCTCGTTCTAAAATTATCGCGAAAGTCTGCAACAACAGAACAAAGCAGTTAGAAACGGCTTTCTTTTCTTCATCTTATTGTTTCACTGTCGTACGCATCGGGATTCATCAACCACACCGATTGTTCGGGCCAGACACCAAGCCTTCTTTTGCATTCCTTGCGATTAGACCTGTCTTGCTCATTTTTCAATCTTGCCAGCTACATATACAACTACTTTTTTCGCACCATCAATAAGTCCGCCAGTATTCTCTGCGAATTATCGACAATTCAAAATGTCCGGTTTCATTAATACCGTTGTGCGCGGCACAGCACTCCTGTGGACGCTGCTCATAACTGCGCTCATTGGCAACGTCATCGCCAACAATGTCAACGCGTCTTCGTCCGCCACGGCCGCCATCAATTTTACCATGTTTGTCGCTGTTCTGTCGTGGTTGGTCAATCTCTACGGTCTTGCTTCGGCCCTCATCTCCAGCTTAGGCCGCGCTGTCATCTTGCTGCCGCTTGACATTCTCGCTACTCTTTTCACCTTCATCGATGCCATCGTCCTGGCCGCCAAGCTCCGCTGCCCTAATTGCGGCAACATTGACCAGTCGTCGCTGCCCTCAGACTGGATCGGCTACGGCTCCGACGACACGGAGAAGCGTTGCCGCGAGATCCAGGCCAGTACCGCCTTCATGTGGTTTCTGTTCGCCTGTTCTGCTGTCGCCCTGCTTTTCTCCTTCAAGGAAGCTCGTGGCGGGCTTGGCAGCTCCATCCGCTCCGGTAGGCCTAACATGTCCCAGGTTGGCGTCTAAAATGGACTGCCTCCCATATCCCTTGGAACAGCCCGGACCATCGCATTACGGAATATAACCGTTTCTGTGACCGCGTTGTTCTGTTTGCCTCCAACCGAATTGTGTTTCCTTTTCTTTTACCTTTTTTTTTCTTCGGATTTTCTTATTAATATGATTTGTTTCTTCCCAGGCGTCTAAAGGCTGTCAAATAAATTACGAATAACTCATGGAGATGAGCATCGTTCATTGAACCACGGTCGCTATGTGGCAGCCTCTGCGGCAGGCGCTGACTTGGAAGTGGTATGGGGTTTAGGGCTGCCTTACGGAGTTTTGGTTGATGACGGACTGGAATATAGAGTTTTATCCTGTTATGTATACGAAGCTTAATAATGACGAAACCGCGACAATGTCTGAATTATCAGACACACATAGATCTTTATGAATGCTGTAAGTACATGTTTAAAAAGAGCTTCCTGACTTTGCAACACGCACTATGCTGCGCAACGCCCCGTGAGCTGCAAAGTGGAACCGTCCAGAGCGGTGTTAAAGCGGTGTTACAAGATGTCAACCGCAGACCAAGTGATTGTCAGTTAGCGCGTGTACTTTTGCCCAATTATCAGAATAACGCCAGAGCTACGATTCAATGTCAGGTTATATATAGAATCGCAGCTTCCATATGCGAGTCGTAGTCGAGCCGGCGACGGTCACTATTCTCAGACGTCCACATTACATTCTCATGCCATCCAGATGGTACAAATCATAGAATCTCTATAACGTAGCAGCTGTTTCTACTACGCCGGCAGCCTTGAAAGCCTTCTTGTTCGTCCACCGTATCTCGACGTTGTGCATCCATTCCATGTACCGCGACCAGCCTAGTCGAGTTTAGCAATCTGCAGCTGCAAAGCTTTCCAGATAGGAAAGCAAATGAGCCGAGCTTTAAGAGAGCGCTTTCTATCAGGTTACGTACTCCAATAAGCAAACTTCCTGCCAAAATATTTCCCCACCCACGGAATGATCATCATGGTCAGGAGGAGCTGCAACTGCTCCAGTGACCGCTCCCACTCGGCTTGTGCGTCTGAGTCGGCCTCAGAGCATATTTCCATCGATGTAGATGTCGCCGTAGAAGGAAGCGAATCGAGATCGTCTTCCTTCTCGTTGTATCGGAGATCAACGAGGGATTCACTGGCCGCCATGATGATTCGAGCGTAGGGAGTGAGGGGTCGGCGGATAGACGTGATGGGGTGGAAGGGGAGAAGACGCCTGCCCAAGGAGGCTGCGACATTCGCTAGACTTCGTCCCTGACAGAAAGAACACGCGACGGCATTCCAGGGCGGCTGAATTAGTCTGAATTAGTTGCAATGTGTTTGCGAAGTCAGCTAGCCGCGTCGGCATCTGGCCTTCCCCACCCCAATTGCAATGCAGTCGCGGCGCATGATTGGTCCAGCCCGTGTCAGGAACGACAAGGCGGCGCGGACGAGGGGCATGTGACTCAGCACGTGGAACGCGACGAGAAGTTGTCGTAGGGCTGGTAAGCTAAGCGCAGCCCAACGAACTCGGCTAGGCTTGGCTTCTTCGCTTGTTCACTTATCAATAACGCCAGCCGTTTGACGCAAAGTATATACCGAGCAGACAGCTCCGGGTTAAACTCTCTGTGCAACTTTACTCTCTGTCGTTTGTTATCACGATAACTGCGGCTTCTTTACCTATTTGTGCCCGCCCGATACAGTCCAGCCACGACGTCATTTGATCCGAGCGCAGGTCAGTGACTCGGTTCCAAGACACGGCGAGTTACAAGGGACAAGGGCAGGGCAGTTGAGGTTTTTCATCATGAAAACCGAGGTAAGTGCTGTTTTTGTCTTGTCATCGAGCGTCATCTTCCTTTTCTCTTCTCTTTTTCTCCTTTTCTCCCGTTGGTGGTTTGGCTGGTGCGGCAACGGAGTTACTTGATACTTTCAACAAGCCACCATGGTCTGTACCACTGCCATGTCACTCCGGCCGTAGTAGGCAATTGGGCGCGATGGCGGGGCACAGAGAGCATTCGTGCTTAGTCACTGCTGCACACCACCCATTTTGCCATCTCACCACCACACACCCGGTCTTCATTGGTCTTTTCGGGAACCTTTCTGCTTGCCATTGTGCCACCCAGAGTTCCTTGTCCTATCTATTTGATTTTTTTTTTCTTGTTTGCCTCCTCTTTTCTCCCCCTTAATCTCCCACCGAAAGGCGAGCGCCGACAACGCACCGCGCAGCAAAGAATCGAAATTACTGTTCGTGTCCGCTTCAACTCCGCATAGAAACACGGAGTTTTCCCCGCCCGTCGTCACACCTGCGACGGCCATCTGGGGATTATTTTTTCCCTGGGGCATATGTTAAAGGTGAAAACAGTACAGCTGACCACCCCTGTCGCCGCAGGACCTAGCGGAGCGCAAGTCTCGCAAATCAGTCGCCTTCACCGACCAACAAGTCGTAGTAGACCCCGACGGCTCAGTCACAATGGTGGCCGCTACCGAGGAACCCAAGGATACCGCTCAGTCACACACGCCTCGTACGCCGCCGTTGTCCGCCGCCCTTGGAGCCTTCAATACTGACACCACAGCCGAAGCCGCCGCGACCGACGATGCCCCGCCGCCCGAGGACGGAGGCCTCGACCTCACCCTGATGAAGAAGAAGAAGAAGAAGAAGGTCAAGGCCAAGGAGGGTGGTGAGGATGACGACTTCGCCGCGAAGCTGAAGCAGCTTGAGGTCAAGGATGCCGAGGACGCTGCCGTCGCTGCACCCGAAGACGCGGGCGACATGGACGCTGGAACGGGCATCTGGGCCCACGACGAGACCAAGAGCATCGGCTACACTCTGCTTCTTCAGCGCTTCTTCCACCAGCTGTCACAGAAGAACCCCGACCATACCCTCACCGGCGCCAAGAGCTTCAAGATTCCCCCCCCGCAGTGCATGCGTGAAGGCAACAGGAAAACAGTGTTTGCCAACATTGCCGATATCTGCAAGCGCATGAAGCGAACCGAGGACCATCTTACCGCCTATCTGTTTGCCGAACTGGGTACCAATGGCTCTGTTGACGGAAATAGGAGACTTGTCATCAAGGGTCGGTTCCAGCAAAAACAGATTGAGGGCATGGTCCGAAAATACATTAGTATGTTTTTTTTTTTTTTTTTTTCACTCGCCCTTTCATCCCCATCATCAAACGAGCCTCTCCCCTCTATGCCGTGTTCGTAAACTCCCCATTTTTACTTCATACATGTGCTAACGTTCCCAAGTCGAATATGTCACCTGCAAGACCTGCAAATCCCCCGACACGGAGCTCAGCAAGGGTGAAAACCGTCTCTACTTCGTCACCTGCAACAACTGCGGCTCACGACGATCCGTCACCGCCATCAAGACAGGTTTCTCGGCCCAGGTCGGCAAGAGAAAGAAGATGAAGGCGTAAATGCGCATGATTCTTCCCATGTAGCTCATGTATCCTGGTCAGCCGTCTTTGTCAAGGCTGCAACCGTGCCTAGTCTTGCTTTTTCCGAGGTACCTCGAGGCGTAACGTGCTTCGTTAGGATCAACAAAGGTCTCTTTCAAATCATGGGCGTAGGAATAGACTGTCATGAGACGTGGTAGAATTCAGTGGTCTGGGAGTCTGCTATGGATGGAAGTGCCGATCAGTTGATGCAGGTGTTATGTAGCACGCCGTGATAATACACATCCGATGCACGCATTGCCGTTTTGAACGAAGTGAATGCAGGGAACAGGTGTAACGTACACCCCGAAACATATGCTGTTATTCCCCGCAAGCAAGCATATGAAGAAAAAGAATCTGATCCGATCCTAACTAATGAATGTTCCAGGGCCAGCCGTGCCGTACGCATAATAGGGCCTGCGAATCTACCATCTCCCTTTCCCGCAGACAATTGTCGAATGCAACCTTATAATACATGCTTGGCATACCGACATGGCACAACAAATAATCAAGAGGAAAAAAAAAGATTGAAAACCAAAAGGCAAAACACGGTATTGCTGACGCCGCCCAATGATCAAACAGAAATCGCATGATATGTCATTTCAAGACTGTGCACTGAGACGTCCAGTCGAGAAGCCGCGTTCTTCTTCCGAGTCCAGGGCCATTTGTCCTGTCGAGGCGCCGGAGCGGGTGGCCTCATCTGCTGTATTTTCAACCTCCACCTGAGCGGCGTCGAATGTTGCCCGGACCCATTCCGCGAGCCGGTTCTTCTCAATGTACTGGCTCAAGAGCTTATCTTCCCAGTTCATGGCGTCGATGAGCTTGGATTGCTCGGTTTCGGAGAAGCCTTGGAACCGTCGGTCTAGCTGCTCGGTGAAGACACCTAGTGCTTCTTGAGGCTGTATCGGGCGGAATGGATCTCGAGGGTCCTCTAGCACTCAACATTAGCAACCTGCTTACTTTGAAAGACGGATCTGGGTTTAGAAGGCTTACGGTATCGGATGCAGTCTGTGAGCATGGCAAAAAGTTCCGTCTCAGCCAGTCGAACCACCACCTCGTGGTCATCCTTTAGTTGTGTGTCGTTGATCTTGGCCCAGTCGTCTCGGATAAAGAGCCGTCTCCAGATGAGGCGTTTGGCTTGCTTGACCTCATCCGAGTGGCAGCTGTCGTTTGCGACTTTAAGGGCCAACCAGAAGGGATTGGCAATTTCGTCGCGGGCCTCGGGCCTCAGCGACACAAGCGTCAGCATGTCGATCAGATACATGGGGCTGAGGGTCTCATGGTTGAGCAGCTTTTCCATGCCGTCAGAAAATAGTTGAAGAAGCGCTTTCTGCCTCCGAGGAATGTTGGTACTATGAGCATCAATCGCAAAACTGAGGGCAGCAGCATGGTCCACGGCATCATAGGTGCTTGGCGCAATCTGCCCATAAAGCTGATCCTGAATTCGTACGACAATGAGTTCATTGTCAACCAAGCGAAGTCTTTCTTCACGACGCGTGTCATCAGCATTGACCTTGAACGCGCCCTGCTCCTTTGAGTCCGCTTCAGCTTCTGCCAACAGAGCTAGCTTGCCAAGGCTAAGCTCAATCTTTTTCTTCCACACCTGGCTCTCATTCTTGAGTGCCAAATCTACTAGGGTGGCAGCAGCGTGATCAACATCATTTTCTTGTTGAACGTCATTAATCCATGAGATTCGAGCCAACTCTGGTCGGCTACGCAGGAATTTCGTTTTGAACCCAAGCGTATCCAGTTTAAACTCCAGAACACCCTCGACACCGTGTCTGTCGAGTAGGCACTCGTAAACTGGGAACGCGAATGACTCTCCATATTTGCTGAAACTGTCTTCCAACTGAGTCGTCTTAGTCAGTCGAAGGTTCCGCAGACTCTTGTCCTCCAAGGCTGACAAGCCAGGTTGGTCGAGGCTTGCCTCCAAAACGTCAATGTGCTCTAGTAGTACGACTGCCAAGGCACTCAGGCATCCGTGCTTCTCTGCGATTTTCGAGCCTTCCTCCCATTTCCCTGCTCGAG
This sequence comes from Balansia obtecta B249, assembly GCA_000709145.1. Lineage (NCBI taxonomy): Eukaryota > Fungi > Ascomycota > Sordariomycetes > Hypocreales > Clavicipitaceae > Balansia > Balansia obtecta. The sequence goes on from JFZS01000156.1 coordinate 17,636, forward strand.
CCAGAGCAATGGGCTTGTCGTGGCGGTCAGCCTCGTATGTCTTGGCGTATTCCTCAGGCAATGACCTATCGTCACAATTGGCCATGCCCCATCTGGCATATTCCAAAACGGACGTCAGCATCGCATCCGTCAAGACTGGCAGTCCGTCAAGAAGCTTGGCGATAATAGCAGGGGTCAGGCATGTTAGGTTCTTTGGGCGCACTATGCCGTAACTGCTCGTGTTTCTTATACCATTGCTCGCAAAGATCCGTCAGCCGCTTGATATTGTTGGCCACGTAGGAGCATCCCGTCCAAGGCTCAGTAAGGTTCTTATACCCGTCTTTCAAGATGCCCATTCGTAATTGTTCCTTGTCGAGACCGTACAGAGACAGATTGTTTCTTCGAAACTCGTGTGCGTCGACTTGCGCGGTAATACTGACTTCCATGGCCTCGCTTAACATGGTAGTGACTTTAGCGTCATCGAGAAGATTATCCTTGTAGAGAATTTTAATCACTTCATAAGCCCACGCGACAAAGATTTCAAGGCGAAATACATCGTTAACAAACCAGTGTCGAACTCGATCCACTTCGCCGCTGCTGGCAACTGGATTGGTTTTTTTGGTCCTGGTGTATGAATTCAACAATCAATCCAATGAGGCTCTTCTTGTCCTCAGCGGGACGAGTCGCGGTAAATACCTCGTGTCGTTTCCAGAGCAGTGCGGCGACATGCATCTTTTCTGCGTTGTACATGAGGTTCCAACGCGTCTTGCGGTCTAGATCAGCGCCTGAAGTGTTCAGATGAATCATGAGCCGTTCCAAAGCGTAAGAACGAGCGTTAAGGTTATCCTCTAATGATGCTGGCAAGGTTGAGATATACGTCGTAGTCGAACTTAGAATTTCCTGACTGACTTGCAGAGCGGCTTCACCAAGTTGTTCATTAGTGAACTTAATGTCTTGTCGCTTGTCAAAGATAAGAGGGCTATCCTTCTTGGACCCAAAGAAAACAGCCTGCTCCAGTTTACTCTTAGCTGAAACCTGAGGAGGTCGCTCACTAGCAAATTTGTCTGCATCTGTTGTGACAATGCGCACGACGCCTGCACCGCGCACCATAAGCACAACAGCCGGATTTTTTATCTTCTGTCGCAACGTTCGGTTTTCTTCGTGACTCGGAGGCCCGATTTCCTCGCAGCCCGAGCCAACAATTTCGTGTATACTGTCCTCACGGAAGTCGACCACATCCTCGAAAGACGGCGTGAACATATGGTTGTCGGATCGTAGTTGAGACTCAGGGGATTCGGGAGGCACGGCGACAGACGCAATAATGGCAGCGCGCCCGAAGACTATAAAAGCAACAAGTGCCGGACGTGGTAGGTAGATCCGGGGCCGGGTTGCCTGGGATGCATCTGATGCAGTGACAGGACTAGAATATGAGGTGATAGGTCGAATCATGCCAACCTGGCAATCGCTGGAAGTCATGATAACTTCGACCAGTGCGTATCTGGAGATGCTTCGACGTGTCAAACAGACAAGGAGCAGAAGGTGTTGTACTAAATGATTGTCGGTCGCCATTGCATCGCTTAGTCGGCTAAGCTCAAGGTATTTAGCATCGAGACCTTTTGGTACATAAGTAAAGTCAAGAGCTTCAAAGGATTCTGCTGGCATTTCCTGGCTAAATGGGTCGTTTTCTTGGAGGGCAGACACAATTCGTTCACGCATATCAGCTGCACCAATAGGTTCGTTGTGTCCACCTCGATGAATTCTCCATGCGTGCAGTTTGCCCTTGCTAGTTAACGCGACAATGTTTCTCTCACCGACGCGTGAGGACCTATCGGCTCTGACGGCTGCAATATCACCTCGAAGGGACATGTGAGAGAAGGCGTGTCGAATGCTCCCGAATATACCACCGACTGATGATGCCAGATTGGTCTTGAAAAATTGAACAGAAATTGCTGGTCGCCCGTGGCTGTCTCGCACGCTCATATAAGCTAAACGTCCGGTATTGAAAGTCAAGACAAACCCTGCAGATTCGGCATTCGTGATAGCAATCACTTTCTCGCCCGAAGACATTCCAGAAATCACATTTTCGACTCCAGATCGCTCCTTCTTAATGAATGCAAAAGTTGCGGCCGTGGAAATCGACTCCCAGAAAACCACCTTGCCACTGCCAGACATGACGACGACGAGACCAGGCTCGGTCGAGGATGCAGATGGTGAAACTAGACATCCTACAGGAAGAGGGTCGTTCGGTTTCGATGCAGGAGGGAGTGCGAACGTGAATGTTTCGGGCGATTGCGATGTAGAGTTATACCCCCATACGATAGCATGTGTCGCGGTTAGGCTCAAAGCGTATCCTGGAGTAGGAAAAATGTCTGCTTGTTGCATAGCTTTGCATAGAGTTAGCGTAGACCGAAGGACAAGGGAAGAAGTAGTGTATATACCAGTCCAGTCAGTTCGGATTCTGTCCGGTAAAGCAGGCAACTTCGATACAGTGAACGCGCTTGTGCTAGTCTGCCGCGGGAATAAGTTAGTCCCCAACGCGCCTTTTTGTGATGCAAAAGAGACACGGTGCATAGAATTGACTGACCAATACGAGGCTTCCATCGCCCTTATTAGCGGCTCGGTCGCCATGCTTTGACTTCTTTTTGGCCCTGACAATCAGTTCCTTCCCAGGTGTTGGATGAAATGTTTCTACCGAGCCGTCATGTTGAGGTTGTAGTCTAGCGATCTTATCAGCCTTGCCGACCTCGACCATCTCAGGCTGCGCATCTGGGTTGACGAAGGTTTGCTCGGTGAGAGGCAGGCGTTGACGCTTAGCCTTCGGTTGTTGAGCGAGACTGTCGGTGCTCTTGGGGCGCTGACGACGTCTTGATCTCGTCGCTGTAGCCGGACCACCCTCTACGGCAGAGGGATTGAACATCGTACAGGTTTCACAGATAGTGTTGAGTTGGAAAAAAAAAAAAACCGCGACAAAGGCCTAGCCCTAAGATGATGGTGACGTCGACGACGGAACTCGCAGACAACAAAGCAGAAATAATAGGGTGATTAGATCGACATGACGGAGCGGTCGGCAGAGGAGGCTCGGAGGGTGGATGTTGATAGCCTTGCGGAAATGATGACAAGATGGAGGTGAGGATAAAGGCAAAAGCTAGTCGGTAAGCGTGCACTGGTTGTTTTGGGGAGATCCCAGGGCAGCTGCGCAGCCAGAGAGAATATTTGGTGGAGAGCGTGAAAGAAAGCTGCAGCAGAGCATGCAGCTATTGGCTGTGGGCCAAAACAACTGGCAGCGCATGGCAGAAAGTGGTTTGGTATCGATGAAAAAAAAAAAAGGGGCTTAGTCTGGGGTGGGGACGCGGTAGGAAAAGATAAATATAAATTGTCAGGACAGGGGGAAAAGAGAAAAAGAAAAGCATTCTCTTAGATTTTCTTTTCAAGATACTCTCATAGAGTTAGCGTTGTACGAAGAACTCGGAACATGCCTAGACAAAAAAGTATTATCTGTCTACTTCGTATCATGTAGCTAATAGAGTAACCTTTACAGGCGACAGGCGATACGTCATTAGAAAATCCTGGATTTCAATTTGAAAATATGAATTGCTACGGACACTAGAAGTCCGCCTGAGTAAGTTGGAATGCCCTGGCTATAAATATACCAACTGGTGACAAGGCGCAGTCACATCACTGGAAAGCGAGCCTCGTAGCTAGCCAATTAGAATGTATAGACAAAGCTATCATTAACGTGCTTTTCTCAGAGAACATAACGGGTATAGTTCTGTAATTCTAGGTAGGTCTAAGGCCTGTCAACGTGGTTGCTAGAAAGCAAACGGAGGATAGATACGAAGAAATTAATAGAACAGCGAGGACCAATCAATTAAGAGAACGAAGGCATTAGCTAGGGCCCCGCATCTCGCCTCCGGCAGGCAAATCGGATTGGATGCGGCGCACGAGGTACAAGGCACCAACTTCATCCTTGCTTTGTTGGGCCTTAGGCGCCAATGTCCATCTACCACCCGTGCATGACGCACATGCATCCCATCTGTCGCCTGACTGGAACAATACATGCTATCGCTGCCATTGACGGTTGTGATGCTATGTGTGACGCTGTCTCATCTCTGCGCTGATAGCCATTACTAGCAGTTACGCGCAGACACAATAATTCAGCACATACAGAGGCTTTCTTTGTCTGTTGCTGAACGATGACGCAACTGTAGTCGCAACATGGATGGAATACTTCGCATACCAACGTACGACTCCGCCGCCGGTTGAACAAATATGAAGCGATTTTCAACCGCAGTCACCATTACTGACCCTTTGGTCAAGTATCAAACGCTGGTCAAGGCGGGCATCTACGCTCCTGATCCTGCCCAGCATCGTCTCGCGAGACACCTTCGAGACGTATACCACCGCATCAAAGACTACTCACCCCAGGTCGATTATCGTCAACGACTCTCACAGGTGGCTCGCATCACAGAACCTCGACCCCCGGAGAATGATGCCGAGGCTGGCAGTATTCTCGCTCTCCGTAATCATGCCATTTGGCGGAACCCACTCTTTAAGCATCTGATCCCCTCGTCAACCGCCCAGAGAGACAGCATGGCTCTTACCCGGGTCCTACGCAATCACGAGACAGCAATTGAGATAGACTCGCCCAAGGGACTTTTCCTCTCGGGCGGAGTAGGCACGGGAAAGTCCATGCTTCTAGACCTGCTGGCCGATGGCTTGCCAACGCGGCGAAAACGAAGATGGCACTTCAACACATTCATGCTGTACACATTCGCCCAACTCGACAAGCATAGGCAGTCTTCCGACAGCGCGTCAGAGGCCGATCCTGAATTCTCACTCCTGTGGATGGCCAAGAAACTTGTTGATGAGACTCCAATTCTTTTCTTAGACGAGTTCCAGATGCCTGACCGGGCGGCGAGCAAGATCCTCAGCCACCTTTTCATCGCATTCTTCCAGCTCGGCGGCGTCCTAGTCGCTTCATCGAATCGCATGCCGGAGGAGCTGCAGAGGGCAACGGGCATAGAGATCGTCTCCAGTCATACCAAGGGACTTGTCGGCAAGATGCTTGGCGGCAAGACAGGAGCAAGTAGAGGTGGGTTATATGGGCAAAGCAGTGATTTTGCCAACTTTTTAGAAGTGCTGAAGGCTAGGTGTGACTTCTGGCAGATGGAGGGCGCGACTGACTGGAGACGTAAGGAAGAAGCCGGCACGCCTAGCAGTGCTCCATCCTCCTCAATAGACATGGACGGCTTTCATAATCCGGGTAGTAGTCGTGAATTGGATGGTGCCAGCGGCAACGAACGCGGCAGCAGTACACAGCGCAAGATCCCCTTCCACTACCACTTGTGCGACGGCGATATGCCCCAGTTCGATAAGTTAGTCCAGGACACCGTGGGCTGGAAAAGACCGGTCCCAGTTCCATGGCAGCCCTCCGCTGTCACTGTCTATGGTCGTCAAGTCGTCACTCCTCAGCATTACAACGGTTCAGTCTTATGGACATTCAGCCGTCTAGTTGACTCCTTCGGCCCAGCAGACTACATCACAATGGCATCATCGTATCACACCTTTATCATCGACCAAGTCCCCAGTCTCTCAATTCTTCAAAAGAACGAAGCCCGTCGATTCATCACTCTCCTCGACGCCTTGTACGAGGCGCGGTGCAAGCTCGTGATCCGTGCCCAAAGCCCACCCGACGATTTGTTCTTCCCAGAGAAGAAGAAGGCTTCACCAGTGAATGGGAAAATTGCCGACGCCGATGCCACTTACTCGGAAACAGTCGCAGAGGTTCACCAAGACCAGACGTCCCCATTCCGGCCAAACGTCTCATACTACGATTCCGCATCGTCCACGTCCAAATATGACCCAGACCAGGACTCCGACCTTGGTCCGCTGGAGAAGCCTGTTGATTTTGGCAACACGAGTGCTTTTACCGGCGAGGATGAGCGGTTTGCATATAAGCGTGCAATCTCTCGTCTGTGGGAACTCTGCAGCGCGGCCTGGCACGCCAGGACGGGCGACTGGTGGCAGCCCTTGCCCCCAGAAGCCAGACATTGGGAAGGCGGCGCACTTTCGCAGCCCCCGAGGTCAAGCCTCGTGGTCGAAAAGCGAGACACGGGCGAGAGCATAGGCGAGAGCATAGAGATTGACATAGCGGGCTTGTCAAAATGGACAGTCGACGATCTTCGTAAAAAAAGCTGAAGAGATGAGGACGTCGACGGTCTTCGTACGCCTCGTCACAGAGGTCCTCTAGACAGCAATGTAGATAGAATCTAGAATGACCGAGAATATATAGTGGCTGCCCTGTATGAAGCATTAAAAATAAGAAAGAAGAAAGAAAAATCCGTTGTAACCCGACGCCTCGCAAATCGACGAAACCCAAATTCACAAACTCGTCATCCCAGGAGTCCACCCTTCCCCAATCCTCCTCATATCGCTCTCAAACCTCCTACTCACGATCTTTTTCCCGCCCCTCCCCGTCATCGGCGCATGCTCATCCGGCTCGTAGAACGGATTCTGCAACAGCCTCACGTACGCAGACTGCATGGCCCGAAACACAGGCTTCAGCTCCACATCGCGCAACCCCGACCCCAAGCCAGCCTGGCGTTCGGCGTCGACTCGCCTGCCGCGCATGTCCACGACGCATACCATCCTGACGCCCGTGTTGGTCTCGTGCCCATACGCGGCCAGCCGGTCGTCCACGGCGTGCAGGAGGCCCAGGTCGCCGGAGAGGCCTACGCCCGAGGCGACGTTTGCCTTGGCGCGGAGCTCGAACACGTCGATTGTGGAAGAGAGGAGGAGGGAGAACTGCAGCGGGGTGCGGATCGGCGTGAAGGTGTTGGTTGAGGGATCGTGGGACGGGAAGATAGAGATGTGGAGAGGGTTATTCTAGGGATATCTGTTAGCTTCTTTCTTTTCTTTCTTTTTTTTTTGGGAGGGGGGGGGCGGGAAGGGGTTGCGTACGTTGCGGCCGATTACGCCTAGGCAGGCGATGGAGGGGATGGCGGTTGTCATGGTTTGTCGGAACGTCGAATTTGCAGTTGGAAGTTGGGAGTTTTGGCGATCGGAGCTTAGTTTGGTGGTATGTTTGTTGTGTGGGGTTTGAACCTCGGACTACGACTTCAGCGGATTGAAGTTTGTTCGAATTGGCAATCAATTGTGCATCTCATGGAGAATCTGGGCCCTTCCAGCTTGGGTCTAATATATACTGTCAGGCAATTATAGCCTCTTATCGTTCTTGGAGTAATAAAGAAAACACAATAATTTATACACATCACTCCTCGTCCAGAATTCCATTCGTCTCCTCCAACCCCCTCAACACCTCCTCGATATCCATAGGATCGGTAATCGCCCATACGCCTCCCCCCTTGACCAGATCCTTGCCTCGCATGCCAACCTCCTTGCCCACGAGATTCCTGCCGACTTTCCCAGGTCCGATGCCAACCCACCTCCTCACCTTCTCTTGTTGATCCAAGTACCGAATGCTATCCCACCACCGCACCGTCTCCAAGCACCCCCTCGCCAGCAACTCCTTCAACTGCTCTTTGCTCTGAAACGGTCGTGCAGATACGTTGCTGACGCAGGGTATATTGCCCGGAAATTTGATAATGTCCTCCTCCTCCCTCCCCGGCACCCTCGACTTGCTCTCCAACAGTGACTGCATGACCGATACAGCAGGTTTCATAATGGGGCTGTGAAACGGGCTATCGCTACGAAGCCGCACGGCGCGCGGGTCATGGCCCAGGAATTGCCTGACGTGCGCCATCAAGGTGGTGATGCGCTCTATATTTCCACTCAACACAATCTGGTTCTTGCTGTTGATGTTGGCAATGAGCACCTGCTCTATGGGCGGCACATCTTCGCTGCTCTCGCCTTTACTCCCCGCGCTCGAGTGTCCTACGAAGTCATGAATCGCGGCAATCAGGCCCCGCAGGTACTCTGGTTCTGTGACAACGGCCACCATACCGTATTCGCCACCGTACTCTCGAACGGCCTTCTCGGTGGCCTCGGACATGGCTGCCGCTCGACGCTTGACCAAATACAAGCTGTCTCGGAAGTCAATGTATCCGCCTGCCACAAGAGCGGCAAATTCGCCCAGAGAATGACCCAGCGTGATGTCGAACCGCTCGGCAACCTTGAAGTTGAACTCGCGCTCGAGAATCTTGAGTATGACGATGGAGGTGGCCATGATGGCGGGCTGCGCATTCGTCGTCCGAGTAAGGACCTTGGACGGTCCATTACGAATCACGTCGGAGAGTTTGAAGCCTGCGTAGTGGTCTACTTCCTGGACGAGCTCATTGGCGGTGGATGGGAAGGCCTCGAGCCACGGGTTTAGCATGCCAACCTTTTGGGTTCCTTGACCTGATCATCGTCATGTCAGCGGCCGAATTGAGCTACCGGAACCGTCTTCAGCAAATTCCCTGAGTTTGAAAAATAAAAAGAAAGAAAGAAAGAAAAAGGAAAAGAAAAAGAAAAAGGCGTGTACTTACCTGGGAAGAAAATGGCCGTCTGCGGTCGTTGCGGTCGACTTACGGTGGATGCCCACCTTCGTCCATCGCCATGTGCTTCATCCCGCCCCCTTGGCCCGTTGCCCGCCCCAGCTATCCACCCGCTGGGCACGCGGGTCGACGTCATCGCACAGCGCCAGCGAGGGCGAATTGTAATGCTCTTTGGGCGCGTCATAGCCACATCATTAGGCCGGAAGTACGGCCTCGAACTGCAAATCTTCAGGGTATTGACGGCGATGCTTTCATTCTGGACGGGAATCAATAATGGGATGGAAAACGCACTAACGAACAGTTGCTGCATGGCTGGAAGGAAGCGTAGCGGGTGCGTGCGCCAAAGGGCGCCACACCGCCCGCAAGCTCTTGGTTGACAGTGAGTCACAAGTGCAAGCGAAAACCCACCATTTTTACGCCAAAACCTTATTTTTTCGAGGATTATATCTTCATTCGATAAGCCAGCAATGTTGCGAAGGATACTTTGCTAGCTATAATGTACTTAAAGTAGGTACTATATAGTTGCTTAGATCTGCGCGTGTTTGATCAGTATAGTAATTTGAAGTTATTCAAAAGCAAAAGCTATATATTGATCTACTAATTTACCAAGAAACTTCGTAGTAAGGATGTTTTAAAGGAAAGTTCTTTCTAGGACTCATATAAGCTTGACTAAGTGTCCAAATCAGGGTAGGCTTGGTGACAAACGGGCGTTCCGGAAACGAGAAGCTTAGTTTGCGCGCCGGTTCGGTTGACACGTGTCGAGATTAATAATGACAGTGAGGACAAAATCAGTGAGCACTTGGAGTAGATTATATACTTGGAAGCTAGGCTACGAATGCCTCCTGCATATTGGTAGCGGCTGGTAAAAGGAAGCATATAAATATGCAAACCCTTTGCTCTAGCATTAAACATGCCGGAGCCACCCCTCGTCACCGAGTCAATTTCTAATAAAGAAAATAGTTCATCAGTTCAACCTCGCATCACGCTGTCTAACATCTAATCTCTACGCCACCGTTGCTAACCGTCAAGTATTTCACTCCCTTATACGGCTTGACTCCCTCACCCAAACCTCGACTTTTTCGTGTGTCAATCATGATGCTGTCAACCTTGAGCCCGCTCGCCAGCCATCCTTTGATGGAGAAGCTCACTGATGCTGAGCTAGGCATTAGAATCTTGTTTTGCGCCATCTTCTTGGCATCCTCCTCTCTGTAACCATCTGCCTTGCCTGTCTCGGCTTTGGTTGTAGAGCTCTGGTACGGCTCACTATAGGCGTAGTCGGTGCCGAATGCAAATCCACTAGGGTCAAACTCTCCAGAGTCATCCACCACTGGTCCGGCAACCGTGCAACGAAGCCCAAAATGTGACATGGGTCCAGACAGCTCCTTTGTTGGGATATGCCACTCGAGCACCCTCTCTCCGGGGCTGAAGTTTGCGTCTCCTCGGCTTGGTCTGATATCAGAGAGGTTTCTTACATCTTCCGGCAATGGTATTCTAATGGTCAGTTCCTCCAGGGATGGAGCGCTTGGTGAACCTGGATATGGCGAACCAACTCGTGCTGGACCAAGGCCTCTGCCGAACTGACTCGACGCCGACGAGGGGCTCTGGCTACCCACAACTTTGTTGACTTGTAGTCTTACTTCAAAGTCGGACCCCGTGGCGCCCAACCCTGTCTTCATCTCCAGGTTGACGGGCAATTTCAGGTTATTCGCGCTGAGGTTCCCACTTTTGCCATTAGTGAAAGGGAGCAGGTCGACTTCATAGCCTGCCAGAATGAACCGGCCATCCGGTGGTATGAAGCTTAGCTCTCCTGGTCTCTCTTGCCATCGATTTAACCGCACACATGGGTGGAACACGGGTAGCTCCATGATACCACCGATGTTGTGCTTTCCCGAAGGACTACTCAAACTCAATGTAACATCTGGAACTCCTGAAACTTTGGCTGTGAAAACTATTGAGCCGTTTGCGAATGCAGCAAGCGGTCTTCCTGAGGGCGCAAGGGTCACTGAGAGCGTCTCGATGACGTCTGCATAGAGTTCGTTGGACGTGTGTCGTACATTGGCACGTCGCCAGGGCAAGGCTGGTGTGTTCGGTACGGGAAGTGCCGGATGGCCGGCGTTGGAGAAATTCGTAGATAGCGGATTCTTTCTTTTGATTTATCCTGTTAGTTCTAGGCACAAATGTAACCGATGACAGGCGAATGCGGACATTCATACCCCGGGAGGTTGATGCTGCCCAGCAGCTTCCCCATCCAGCCCTCGATCTCAACATTTTCTCGCAGAGCGTTGGGTTCAGTCGTGCTTATTATGCCAGCATCGCACATTTCTGTGAGGAGCTGAGCAACCACATCGTAGTTATTCTCGATTTTGCCTGCGAGGAGCGGAGCACCAAGGAAGTCCTCAAAGGCGTCGATCACGCGGTGCAGGAATTCGAGGACCAAGAGAGGTTCCACCTCTGCCGAGGAAGTGGCGAGGAAGAGGAGGTTGGCGTGAGTGAGACTGAAAACAAGGGTGGCCGGGCTGGTGTTGGGAAAGTATATCAAGCTCGGTCGAGGAGACGGATGTTCGAAATAGAGCGGCAACAGATGCGTTGCTGAGAGTGGCCGTCCGGTGTAGGTATGGGACAAGACGGGATTTCTGCAGGCCTTGAGTTAAACAGAATATAATTACCTCAGTGCGATGAGTTAGCACCGACCTGTTATTATCACAGATGTGCAGCGCCTCAATAACGCCGTTCATCTTGTCAACTCGGAGCGTTGTCGTAACTTGCAGATATGCACGCAGACGCTTGCGCATTGATATGACGTTGGTTTAGAGACACGGCTTCTAGCCATTGTCCTAGCTATGAAGGTACATAGAGGTACCTATCAGAAACTATAGTTCTCTGTTCGAGCAGGTAGCTCGAGGTAGCGACCCTAAGGGACTAGTGGAGCTAAGCTGTCGGGTGGAGCAGCTCGGCATCACGGAGATTATTATGCCGCACCCAAGGGACATCCTAAGGCAACACTGTTAACCAATAGGAGCCTTTGCAAACGGGATCAATGCTGGACCAGCATCAAACTTCAACAAATAACGTCAAAAATATTCAAAAAAAAAAAAGAGCATAGAAACGGCCACGAAACTATCTTAACAGACCAGCTCCTGGGCTTTTGGTGCTGCGCACATTGCCATAATAAACCTCGACGGTATGGCAGGCGGGGACATTCCCAGCATCCACGTCCTCGACAAGCCTGAAGATCTCAAGGGGCTGCTGCGACGAGACCGAGGTGACGACTGCTTGAGCTGCAGAATTATCGGTATGAGCCTTGTGTTTCCTGCGACCCCAGGATGACAGATGCGCGACGAAGGAAGCCTGCTGACTGTTGGTCTAGGCAGCGGTGCATTCTGTGGCCTAGCCGCCTACAATTACTTTTCGGGCATGTCCCAGCTCGAGAAGCAGCGTCAGGTCATCATACAGAGCAAGTCCATGTTTGGAATGAGGAGTAGGAGACTTGGCATCACGGGGATCTCATTAGGCCTGGTGTGGATGGGACTTTGGCGAGCTTTCAAGTGACTTTTTCTTCGTCTTTTTTGACCTGTACGCGAGGAATAAGGTCCACGAGTGGGATACGAAGCCTTTGGAAGTGCGGCGGTGTGATTGCCAGGGAGTGCTTTAGCGGAACTTCAGCTGTCGAGCTTGTAAATTAAGGAAGGCGTCGTTTTCTTGCAGTTTTTATCGCGCCTCTCAGAGACGACAAGTAGCTATGCGCAAGGTCCGCTCTGTGTGTAGATCTCACAGAGCATCGCAAATCTGCCCAAGTGGCATAGTTTGTGAACCTCACGCGAATTCAATTCCAATAGCTGACTCGTGACCGACCACCCTCCCATCCTCCTCCTGCAGTAATAGTTGAAATACCATGTCCAGGTGCATGTGCAGACGCTCCATCGAAATCTTCACCCACAAGTCCCCACTTCTCTTCGCTCCAACGTCACCTCAAACCTCATTAACCACAGGTCAAGATATTTCAGAAGGCCGTCGACCATTGTCGAGAAGGAAACAGACATAGTTATCCTGCTTGCTACTGAAAAAAAACAGCGTGGATAAATAAATGCCACCTCACTGAGCCCGTGAGCTAGACGCTGCCCTCGGGAGCTTCACCACCATCATGCCCATCACCATACTACGCCCACAGCCAGCCTCACAAAGAGCACCACAGACCTCCCGCGTCGCCTCAGATGCCCTCTCCGACTCCGACTCCGACTCCGACGGCGGCGCCGACCTGCAAGGTGACGTGACCATGCGCGCAGCCAAGCGCCGCCGAAGCAGTGCAGACAGCGACGCACTAGCCGATGAGATTCTCACCCCCGGGACCGTCATCACTTCAAACCCTCAATGGATGCGGTAAGTTCAATCACTACCCCTTTCTTTACCCCCGATTATGTACCACTCGGATCGCCCGCAATCCAATTGAGAGTCAAGATGCTAAAACAGCATGAACAACAAGCGGCCACGGAACATACATCCTCCCTTCCACCCAGTCCATCACCTCCTCCCTAGCCGGCACACTCACCAAGACCAACAAACTCCTCTCAGTGCGGCCCCTTCGCGCCCGCTACACCCCTGAAATCGGCGACCTCGTCGTCGGCCGCATCCTGGAAGTGCATCCCAAAAGATGGCGCGTCGACGTCTCGGCATCGCAGCTCGCCATCCTCCAGATCTCGGCCATCAACCTCCCCGGCGGCATCCTCCGCAAGCGCACCGAGACAGACGAGCTGCAGATCCGCTCCTTCTTCGCAGAGGGCGACCTCGTCGTCGCCGAAGTCCAGCAGCTCCACCAAGACGGCGCCGCGTCGCTGCACACCCGCTCCCTCAAGTACGGCAAGCTCCGGAACGGCGTGTTCGCGAGCGTATCGGGCACCGGCGGTGGCGGCGGCGTCGTCAGATCCAAGCGGCAGGTCTGGACCATGGACGGCGCCAACGGCGCGGGCCAGATCGACGTGATCCTGGGCGTGAATGGGTATATCTGGATCTGCAAGCATGTCGAGGGGGAGGGGGACGCGCAGCAGGTTGGCGTGAACAGGATGGAGGAGAGCGTGAGCAGCAAGGTGTATTCGAGCCAGAATGACTTCATTGACGTTGCTACGATGCGGGAGATTGTGCGTTGCAGGAGCGTGATCTTGGCGCTCGTCGAGCACGGGCTGCGGGTCGACGAGGACATGGTTATGATGGGCTATCAGGAGGCTGTCGAGATGGGGAGGGAGTCTGACGATGATGATTTGTACTTGGGTGGCGAGAGGGGGAGGCGGTTGGCTACCATTCTGGCGGGCCGATAGATGATCTTGTATGAAACCAGGTTGTATTTTAATGAACCGATTCAGGTGGGACGGCAGCGATGATGCACAAGACTTATATTTACTATAAATATTATGTATCTCAGGTCCTGTTGGTGGATGGACAAGAATTACTGTATGAAAAATGGTCCAGAGATAGTGAGAGTTCAAATAGTGGTATTAACTCGTTATGGTTCGCCATGTGGACGTGGCGGAAAGCAACATGCCCGCATTCAAATCATGGAAAGGCATCAATTAACCCCTTACCTAGCCCCGGCCGCAGTCGTGCTCTTCCCCCCCGACCCAAGCGCAAAGCCGAGCCAGTTTTTCAGAAAGCCGGTCTCGTTGCCGTCTCGGTCAAAGTTGGGCGTGAGGCCATTCAACTTGCGGTAAAAGTTCAGCTCCGAGTCGGAATAAGGCATGTAGCGCACACGGAGAAGTCTCTCGGCCCAGGTAGGAACTTGGGTGATGACACGCTGGTGGCTGAATGCCTTGAACGAGTAGTATCCGTGGTAGTTGCCCTGACCGGAACCCCCGACGCCGCCGAACGGAAAAGCATTGACCGAGGCGTGGAAGCAAGCATCGTTGATGGTGGCACCGCCAGAGGTCACGTTCTCGAGAACTAGAGAGAAGAGAAAAGAGTGTCAGTAGCCACTTCTTTTTTCAGGGGTGTTTTTTTTTTTTTCAGCAGAAAAAAGCAATGAGTGTCCTTTTCCAATGGTACAAGAGGTCAGATGCGTTACTTGCCTTTGGTGTTCTCTGCATCGGTGCCGAAGGTGAAGAGGGACAGAGGAGTCGGGTCGACCTTGTTGGCAATCTCTATAGCGTCGTCCAGATTGTCGAACGGCATGATGGACCAGATGGGCCCAAAGCTTTCTTCGGCCATCATGCTGTCCTCGATGCTGTCGACCAGGACGGCAGTGGGCTCAATCCACAGCTTCTCCTCATCGGAAGAACCGCCCATGACGACCTTGCCTTTGGTGTTGTTGAGCATCTTCATCATGCGATCGTAGTGACCCTTGTTGACGATGCGAGACAGGTCGCCTTCCTTACCGCCATTGGGCAGGAAGGTTCGATACTGAACATTCAGCTCGGCGATGAACTCGTCGAGCACGCTCCGCTCGATGAGCGCGTAATTGTGCGACAGGCACAGTTGGCCTGCATTCATGCACTTTTGCCACAATAGACGCCTGGCGGCCAGCTTGACGTTGCCGCCCTTGGTGACAAAGGCCGGGTTCAACCCGCCCAGCTCCAAGAGCACGGGTGTGAGCGACTGGGCAGCCTTGGTGGCAACAATGGCGCCAGTCTTCTTCCCGCCCGTGAACATGATCTTGTCAAACTTGTGCTCCAGGACGTGCTTGGTCTCCTCAAGCGCGCCGTTGACGCACGCGTAGCATTCGGGGTCGAGATACTCCTCGATCATGCTCTTGATGACCATGCTCGAGTGGGGTGACAGCTCAGAGGGCTTGACGATGACGCAGTTGCCCGCGGCGATTGCGCCGATGAGAGGAAGGATGTTGAGCTGCAGGGGGAAGTTGAAGGCGCCAATGATGAGGATCTGGCCCAGGGGCTCGTTCCTGATGCGAGGCTTCATGGGGCAATAGGTCACGGGCATGTCGACGACGCTCTCATCCTTGGACCACGCTTCCAGCTTGTTGGCGACGTTGATGGCCTCATTCTTGACCCAGTCCAACTCGAAGATGTTGGCCTCGAACTTGGACTTGCCCATGTCCTTCATGACGGCTTCTTCGAAGAGCGGCGCATAGTCGACTAGGGCCCAATACAGCTTGCGAATCTGCTGCACACGGAATTTGATGTCCTTGGTCTTGTTGGTGCGGTATGTCTTGCGCAGGAGCTCGACCTTGGCGGTGATGTCGTCGAGGGACGTGGGCTCGAAGGCCGGAATTGGGCCCTTCTTGACGTTGGCCATTGTTCACGGGGAGGGTGAGAGGGCTAAAGAACAACCTGGCAGCAGATTGGTGCTTATGAATTCCGTCCGTCCAGTAGTGTCGTAGCTGAGAAACCAGCGAATTTTGGTGCCCTGGGTCAGACAGAGCTATGTAGATGGTGAGCAAGACAAAATCAGGTCTGTAGCGAGCATGTGCGCGTCCTAGGTGCCAAGAAGCAATTTGCCGTAACTAGGACAGGGATCTGCAAAAAGGTCGTATGTGTATCATCGGCAGTTTTATTAGGGGAAAGTTTTAAATAAAAATAAAACAAAAAAGGCTAGGACAATGCCCGTCACGGTGATAATGCCTGTGGCAATGGTCGCACCCGGATATCGGACTCTACTGTACGAGAGCCAAAGCCCACCCACCCATCCATCGCTGAGCAGGAAGATCATTCCTTGAATGAGGGGGGATCGAGCCGTTTCTCGACAATCAAAGGAGGGGAAGACATGGCTGGCTGATGGCCATCGTGGACTGTTCAACCACACAGCCGAGCTCGTGCAGTCGTGTTTCGTGCTGCCTGCGTCGCGCCAAGCGCCGCCCGACACGCTACGAAAAAAAACAGTCGCATCGGAAATAAGCTCTTGCCGTGGAAAATGCCGTCCGTGACTGACACTCTTTGTCGCAAAATGTCAAGCTGCCAGGCCACATGATCGTGTAATTGTAGAGGCAAGAGGTTGCCGAGGCTAGGTTGCCCTACGGCGGCGGGCCGAGCAGCCCTGGTTTGAAACTTAAATGAAGAATCCTTACCCAAGCGACGGGTCTCCGGGGTGTTTGCGATGGATTGTCATGTACAGGGGCCTACTGTAGTTGATTAATTGCAAACATGTCCGTGTCAACGGCCTCGAGTATGGGGATCAGCAGTAGCTGGTGATAGGATCTGCTGGACAAGGAAATGACTACTACAGCATACATATTATGGCAGGAAGCCTCCTACTACCGGAAACACCATCACCAAGGCCGTTCCGAGCATATCCATTAGACCTTCTTCCATCAACCGCCCAAAAAAGTCTGGCCCGCGCTTGCCATGCGCATAGCATGGCGCAAGCCCATCGCCGCATTGGAAGACCGCCCAGTTCTGTCTGTATTGTGACACTATGCTATACTGTACATCTTAGCCAACAATTACTCGCCGAAACACGTACGCCATCTCGTTTTTATACAAGCCATGCGGCAGACCCAGACCCTGACCTTTTTTCATTTCCCTTCACCTCTTCGCCTTGCCATTTTGCGCAGAAACCATCTCCGCATCTTTCTGGCTCTCCTGCTCCTCCGCCAGCCTCTGCATCAAGTAGCCCTCAATCACCTTCTTCCCGTCGACCAGCAGTCCGCTTTCTTCCCTCTTCATGTCCGCAAGCGCGGCGGCCTGCCTCTGCCTCTCTAGCTCTAGCCTTCTCTCCTCCGTCAGTCTCCACTCCTTGGGAAACCGAGGCTTCTCTTTGACCCGGTGGTGTCGCAGATCAAGTGGTACATCCTCGAACGTGTCCTGGGAGTCCTTGGCTGCCGCGATCAGGTCATCCACGAGACCGGTCAAGTGCAGCTTGTTCTGCGCCTGGTGGTCGTAGCTTTCGCAGCTCATCTTCACAATGTCCTTTTCAGGGTTGTACCGCGGCCCGGCGAGCTTCTTGAGCTTCGACGTCTGGACCGGCGTGAGGTTGAGGTCTGAGGGGGAGAATTGGACGACGACCTTATGCTCGGCGGGGTGGGATTCGCCCATGTAGGTTGTGTAGCGCCAGCGGAGGACTTGGTCTTTGGTGGGGGGCTCGAAGGGTTTGGCGAATTCTGGCCGTGCAGAGCAAAGGGAGTTAGTGGTGCAGCTTGATCTTGGGCATGGAAGGCAGATGTGAAAGGCTATTCATTTAGGCGAAAGGGAAGACGGGGGGGGTAGTCCAAGGGATACTAACTTGCGAGCAGCGGCATTTCCCACACAGCAAGTCGATTGTAGTGTCTCATGTCTCGTATTTCATCCAGCTTGCCGTGCGCCATGGAGGTGATGTCGTCCTCATCAAACTCATCATGTTCCTCCGTGTTGGTCTCGGGATCTTCCTCATCGTACCAGAATGAAAACTTGTTAGGCTTCTCACCAGCATCATCCTTGATCAATTGCTCCTCCAGCGCTCTGTCTTCTGATGCCAACCCGGGCGTCTTTTCCAGGCTCGACGTCAAGAACTCGTCAATTGTGTTGTACCCATTCAACTTGGCCAGCTCATCTAGCTGCTGAAGACCTTCTGGCGTAGCACTATCTGTGAAAGCCTTGTTCATCGCTTTCAATTCCAGCTTGCGCGGTACTTCCGCCGCATCGTCTTCCTCGTCGGCCCATCGTGCAGGGGATGTGGTAAACGGCCGGCGGACCTGTTGACACAGCTGTTGTTGTGCGCGAGGTAGGCGCCAGGCTTGTGACGAAGCTCGACGGTAATTCAGTGCGCATAGCCTCGTGGCACGAGAAGCTGACGCCATACCGGGATTGTCGTGGTGTTGCCTGGGGTGCAAACACCTGCGATACCAGCCGAGAGCTTTCTCAAAATTGCACATCATCAAGGCATGGATTGATGGCATTTCAGGAACTTGCCTGGTTTTGCCGGAGTTTTGCCACAGCTCTGTCTGGTCCGCCAACCCATGACTTCCGATGAGCTACACCGCACTCCACTGCTTAATGACGGTCCATCTAGCTTTCCACAACCTGGATGGCAGCCGAGGGAAGCTCAATTACACCCTCGGGCCCAGCGAGACAAGGGGGCATCATGCCATCAGGCTTGAGTACGCTTGAGAGGTACTGCCTCGTCACTGTTGGTGCAACAGTCGGCTTCGAAGCCCTCACCAAACAAGCCCTACAACCACAATTCTGGGACTTTCTCAAGTCCCAGGGCTTCACAGCCCTCCACGTCCAGTGCGGACCAGACATCACCTGGGCGAGCGCACTATTTACAGAACGCAAGAAAGACGTCCCGTCGGAATTTGAAGTGGACATTTTTGACTCAAAGACCAACTTGCTAAAGGAGGAAATGCTTCTGTGCCAAGAACACCAGGGCCGGCGAGCACCTGGTCTGGTCATCTGCCATGCAGGTAGGATGTAAATCTTCCGGCTTGATATCGCATTGCTCTCTGGTGCTTACCAGTTCATCATAGGCACTGGGACGATTCTGGACGCTTGGAGACTGGGTCTCGCTCTCGTCGTCGTTCCAAACACGGGTCTTCTGGATAATCACCAGACGGAGATGGCTAAGCACCTTGCAAAGCAAGGGTATGCCGTCATGAGCAGCGCGAGGTAAGGTCGTCGTCCGTCAGCGAACTGTGCTCTACCATGCTCAATTAGCTGTTTCCACAGTTGTGAAGATCTCCAGGAGGCGACCCATAAGGCAGCCCTTCTCTGGGAGGAGAACAAGACAACCCGCTGGCCAGCACATGATGTTAGAAAACATCAAAGGGCACTTCGACTCTGGGACATCAAGCCGGTGGATGTTACGAAAGAAGAGGTATCGCAAATGTCTCATGACTAGACGCAGAGATTTTGACTCGATCCGTTCTTTCACTTCTGGCCCACTGTAGACGGGAAGACAACGATACCCTGGAAATGCGTATTGGCGGACGTAGTTAATCACCAAACGATAATACATGATCGTCTGGGGGATTTCGATACTGTCCTGGATTTGCGTTGAATTGGAGTTAGGCGCTAGAGCAGCACACCAGGTCCCAGGGCGTGTTCATGTCATGGAATTCTCATTCTTGCCTAGCGGCACAAGATACGCTTTTTATAATGCTAGAAATCTATCTATGGCAAGTTCTTCACATCCCAAATCTTGACATTCACATCGCCACCCGCGCTCGCAATCTGACCGCGCTGAAACCAAGAGATGCCATTTACGCCATCCTTGTGCGCGTTGGCCGCTTTGATCCTCTTCCCTTGGTTCTTCTTCTCCAGGCACCAGACGAAGACATTCGTGTCCAAACTTCCGCTTGCAGCGTAAGCACCAGTATCATCCCAACTAATGCAGGTCACACGCGCAGTATGGGCCGACCAGCGATCCGAAGCCACATCCCATGTCCCTGTGTTGTAGACGTATATCTTGCCAACACTATTGCCAGCGGCCAGGTGTGAGCCGTCCTTTGAGAACGACAACGCGGATATCGTCCCGGTTGGGTTTTTCAACGACTGAATCTCCTCCAAGACGCCGCCTGAGCTCGCTTTGTAGACTTTCACGGTATTCTGATCAGCGCCCACGGCGACGAGATTGCCAGATGCAGCAATGGACGTTGGAGTATATTTGATCGGTGTCTCCTTCAGAAGCTGTCCGTTGGAGTAAGCTGCAATAGATGATGCCGTGCCTACGTAAAGTGCTTCATCTGAGGCACTCGCACCCTTTGGCTGCGCCGAGAGCTTTATAGGCTGACCAACAAAAGTGTGGACAGACTCATCTACAGTTTTGATAGTGTCATCCCAACTGGCAGTGTAGATTTTGCCCGCATTGCCTGTGATCTGTATGATTTGATTCGTGTGAGGCTCGCCATTCACAACGGTGGCAGCCCCAGTTTGAACATTCCAGTGGCAGACACGGCCTTCGAAGCTCCCTGTCCAGAGTGAAGTCCCTTTCCCGTCAGACGAGCTCGATAAGGCGGTAATGCTCTTGGAGTGACCCTGCAGAATCTTGATAGGCTCTTTCTTGCCCTCATTCAAATAGGTCAGCGCTCCATCAAGGTTGACACTGATTATCAGTCCGTCATTTCGGCCATGAGGTATAACGACGCCCATCTGCTGGTCACGAATGCTAACGCCGTCGCCAAATTTCCACGTCTGGATAACGCTTCCGGAATCAACGTCCCACAACTTGACACTCTGGTCTGCGCTTGCCGTGGCGAATTTCTTGCCATCTTCAGACCAAGAAAGTGCGAAAATGCTGCCAGTGTGCTCGCCCTCGCCAACCTGCCTCAACGCCTCGCCCGTCTTTCCGTCGTATAATTGAATTCTCCTGTCAGCACCGACTGTCGCTAGCGTAGCCCCGTCGGGAGAATATGACGTGCCCAAGACGAATCCTTTGTGCAAAGCACTCTTCTCATTGAACTTGTAAGGGGCGCCGTGATAGAAAACCATGTTGCCGTCGTCACCCACAGTCGCGGCGCGGAAAGGTCGTTGAGGCTTAATTGCCACCGCATTCGCGGCCTTGGAGTGTCCGATGATTTCCCCAACCGAGTTCCCGCTCTCGGCTGTGATGCAGCGTCCGAATTGCTCTTTGCCATCACCCACGGCAATGACACGCTGAGACTCGCCGTCCCATGCAACATCGTTTAGGCGACCGGATATGATGTGGTATTCGCCACTTGTCTTGTCAATATTTTCCGGCTCCCAGATCCGAAGCGTGCCGCTCACATCGCCGCTGGCGATTTTGAAACCGCTGGGGGAGAAACGAGCGACGGTTGTGGCTGCAGTGTGACCAGTGTATTCTTTACAGGTGGCGGGGTCATCGATTGAGCGGACGAATATGGATTTACCAGACTGTGCAGATAGTCAGATTTACCAGGCTGGATGAGAGACGAAGGTCAGGCTCGTGAGTAAGACCCTACCGCGTAAGCTATCCGCTGACCCTTGGAATCGGTGGATAGCTGTGTCGGCTGGCCTCTCGTCGTGGCTGGCGCAGCCGCAAGTATGCGGTCCAAGATGATTGAGGGAGATGTCATGTTCGCTGGTAGAAGCCTCGATATTCACTATATCAAGACTTGTTTGGTAGACTCTCAGTTGCTCGGCGTGGGGTGGGTTGACTTGCTGGTGTGGATGTTGCCGCATCGTGCATCATGAGAGTATGTGGGGTTGTAGTTCTAGGCCAAGAGCTGGGCTGACGCCTAGATAGAGTACATAGTGACAAGTGGGTCTGTAGGAAGAATATAACAGAGATATCGGTCGCAGACGAGGTTTATTTTCTTAACCCCTTGCCGGGTCTTTACTGTGGGACTTTACCAAACCACCTAGCTCGACAACGATTACTCTGTAACGGTTTACACGCAAGTCAGGGTCGCCGGTCGTTACTACTCTTGCGATAGCTTGTGCTGGATCTCTCGACGGAGGTGGCAAGAAAATAGGACCAAAACAATAGAGTAAAAATATTATTTGTACCATTAGTATACAAATTGTATGTAAGAGTGACTTCTGCTAATTCTCGTCAAATTCCTCAACTATACTTTTAAGCACTCAATCAACCACGTCACCTCCCTCTTTCTCCTCTTCCTCTTCTTCCTCTTCTTCCTCCTCTTCTTCCTCCTCTTCTTCTTCGTCTTCATCTTCATCTTCTGCAGTCATCTTCAACCTTTCCCTCTCATAATTCCTCTTCCTCTTCTTCTTCAACGTCTTCCCCATTCAACATCGTTATTTCTTCTTCTTCCTCTGTTAGACCAGACTGCACAAGGACTGCTTAGTACACCTTTCGACCTTCTGGATGACAATCTGCTTTCCTCGTTGGCTTCGTTTTGGAGTATCCCAAAAGCTTCAAGGTCCGAGATATTGTTAAGGCTGATACCTTAATCCCTTCTTGACTAAACTCCTTAGCAATATTAGCTACAGTCTTCTCTTTTATAACAGTCTTTTGTAACTCTTTTTAACTAGCTGGTATTGCAAGCTAGGCTTTTTCTGAAGAGGAGGTCTTCCTGACTGTAGGGCATCCTCAACCCAGTCCATCAGAATCCGCAGGGGTCGTTGTGAAGGTTCAAAAACCTCGTATAATAGCCTGAGCCAAGATACGATTAACACTAGAAGTATCAATACCAAGCTCAAATGCAACCGCCGCTGAATTTTGACCCTGGGCTTTCATAAGCAACACACAAGCTCTATCAGCTACAGTAAGGTTCTTTGGCATTGTTAAACGTAGTAAGGTAACAGGTTATAAAGAGGCTAACCAAGCTACGGGATAGTTACAAAGAAAAGAAAAGAGGGGAACCACAGAGACCCTTTTATGTGTTTTTTTGATGTCCCTATCACGGAGCAGCGTCCGTTGTCACTGGGTAAGTCCCGATACCCATGCCTATGCAGGACTTTTGAATTGCGTCCAACCGCGCTGAATACATTAAACACCACAGCCTCCACATTAGTGTTTGGTGATTGCGAACTCTAAACAGATCATATGGTACACAAGTCTTATTCGTCTGTTGTACCAATGCCTCGCCATTAATAATGCGGCCTTGAACCCCGAAATGATGACTGGGGCTGGATGACGATCATCATGGGGAAGCTCAATATGGTTCGTGGGGATTCCGTACATGCGCTTGCTAGTAATTTTTTTCAGCGCTGCGCCAAGCTTTTTTGCATCATGGAAATGCGTTGTTGTTTCTGGCTCTGAAGAAATAAGGTCGTTTGGTATGTTGTCCGGCTCAATCGGTCGGATTGCCAGGGCCAGGGTATACGCGACGTAACCGAGAGCAACCAGAGCTCTCATTCTTGTAGTCGGTCACAATGAATTTGATTTTGAGTTGAGACGACGGAGTTCGAGATGAACAGGATAGGTGCTGTCGGGTGCTCGGGGTCCTAGGCCCTATGAACTTGAAGAATATGAGGGCTTTATAAAAGGCAACCACAACAGCGTCACGTAGCATGACCACGATTCAGTAGGGTCTGCGCACCCTGTGCTCCAGGAGCCGGCGGCAAACCCTTACCCATGGGCAGTGGCCTGCTATAGCCAATCGATTGCGTTAAGGACTATAATAATGAAGCAATCTGGTTTGTCTGATGGCAGCGCGAGTTGGAGCTATGCATGTATTAGAATTGGCGTTTATGTAGCCGCTACGACGATGCACGAATTTTGAGCTGCTATATGGAAAAATTCCGTTATGAGTAGGAATTAAAGGTAGCCTTATGGTCAAGGGCAGGAAATTGCTGCCAGCAATTTTATCATGTTCCATTGCGCTGTGCGACGATTCATGTCCTGTTCGAGACAAGGTGCTAAACCAAATAACTTCTGTAGCAAAAGATCACATGATCTGCCGCAAGTGGAATCGTTGGAAGATTTCGTGAGAAATAGTCGAAACTTGTAATGGGTTAGTACGGCAGTAGGTCTCAGTATGAAGAAATTGACCGCTGACGACGACGATAACGATGAAGCCATGCACGCAGCAGCTCTTTTTGCGTTTCTTTAGGTACATACATATATATATTAATTTCCTTCAAATGCAAGATTAGTTAAACTTGCTATAGGTACCCTTACAGATCCATAGCATTTGGACTACAGAATTAAACCGCGCTGTGAGAGGATAGAGAATGGGGAGATTCCAGATTCTGTTCACCTAAAGCGTTCAAGAGTACAGCCCGCTTCGACGTTTAGATCAGTTTCTTTTACATAATGGCGAGAAGCAGAACAAATGATCACGCCAACATATACATCATGCAAATCACTGTGACGATTCTGAGTAGCCTTATTTTGGACAGCATAAGAAATTAACTTCATGTATTCGACAACAAGATCCTACTTGGTTGATGGATTCGGCGAAATCTTCTGGTCTGGAAACTTGCGGAACAGATCAGCAATGTGGTCAATGGGTGCCGTAAGTAGACCCATCACCGTCTCGAAGGGCGGATGTTCACCAGCGCTCGGGTGGCTGCGTGATGGGACAAAGGCCTTTGTGCGACCGAAGCTCTTCGCCATCGACTCCGACTTGCCCTCGATGGCAGCTAGTGCCTCCTCAAGGGCAGGCAAATCCCTCTGCTCCTCTTCTTTGATGTGCTCAGACAAGGGTCCCCAAAGCTTATTGAGTTGGTCGATATAAGACGGGTCAGAGGACTTCATGCCCTGAAAGACCTTGAGCATTTCCTTGACCTACAGATGGAAGTGGATTAGTCAATGGACTCCGATAGTCTTTTTTTGGAATATGGGATACCTACCACGTGGTGCTCTTTTCTATCGCTCTCGGCCATCTCCTTGCCCTTGCCGCCTAGATACTTCTCGAACGCGGGATACACAATCAGCTCTTCGCCGACTGAATGTCGTGCGAGCTCCCATGTGAACTGGTTTCCGTAACGCTGCTGATGGTCATGGTTACCTGAGTTCCGGATTACCTCCTTGTAGTACTGCTCCAGCTCGCGGTGGTCCTTGATGATTGCTTCCGATATGGTGGACATGGCAGCGACTTGTTGAATGCCCCGACTCAACTGAAATATGTGGCAAGGTGTGTTTCGCTTGGGTAGAACAGATACAGTGGTGCGCAACACAGACATTTTCTCTTCAAAAGAGTCGAACTGACTATGATTGCATGCTAGTCTCTCATCTTCTACCGGGCTGCGAGGCTCTGTATAAATACGCTAGTGTCGACCATATTCCATGAATAATCATGATGCTGGTTTAACGGAGTGAGCCAATGATAATTCACTGATTGCAAAGAATACTTGCGTCGGTGACGTTATGATTTCGTAGATGTGACACCGACTAGAGGATGTATCCAAGGTCGGGCGAAAGGCCAAGACAAAACGTCGTGCGGTGTGAGGCCCTCACTTTTGGTTGACATCATCTTCCGACGTGGCTCCACTTATCTGTGCCTGAAACGGGGGGGAGGGCCCGGCCGCATGCGATCTATGACAGACATATGACATCTGGCATCGACATGTCGCGGACAGAGTGCAGGGTCTGATATATTGATCGAAATGTCATCTTTGGTCTGTGGATGTAAGAGTGATGCACAAATCCTCATTGGTGGTTCCCAATTTGCCGACCAGTCGAGGCAGACGCTGCGTACTTGTGGTGATACTTCCGCCAAACTGCTAGCTAACGGAAGTTAGGTTATACAAAAGTATCTTACATCTGCTGCCGGGAATAAGGGGACTAAAGCCACGCCGAGTTGTCTCCAATCAAGGAGGCTTTGGAAGGTAACGCAATGTTGGGATTAATTTCACAGGAAGCGCATCAGTGTGGGGCAATAAGAGATCGGAGGAATTGTAGTCAAGCAAGCCGGCACACATTCTTGTTAGTGGACACATGATTCACCACAGACAGAGGCCACAGACAGAGGCAGCGGAAACGTTACAGAGGAGATGGCACAGTGGAGTTATCGGGGGCCTAGCATCTGTGTTGGTGTGTCAAATTACTTCCCGGGGCATGTCCAACAATTTGTCGATTACACGGCCAACCACAATTTCCACTGGCTACAAACAAGGCAGCTGGTTCCTGTCGCACTAAACACGGTGTATCACAGCCTAACCAAAGTCCTGTTGACAGTACGATTCGCAGTACACAAGTCTTTCCTAGTCATAATGGAGTGGGACAAAAAGTTATCCAGAGCTTGTCCAAATGACTATGTATACATTCAACCTTGCTTTGTAGGAAAAAAGGGTTCATCGAATGGCCGCTGAGTACTCATTAACTTGGTACAAGTAAGCCGACTTAGCTGTAAACAGGTTGTGAAGGCGGTGCACCAGACGGCTTTGAATGGGTTGCCGGACGAAACTTTGCCTCCTTATACCACTCATGAGCAGACGCTGCACGATTCTTGACCTCTGACATATCAAAACCTGGATCCGACAGTTTTTCATATACTCCTCGCGCATAGTTGGGTGATATGTTGTAAAGTTGCGCAAGGTATTTGACCTATTCATAGTGAGTTCTGGCACAATGTGTTACTCCCCCGTCTTCTCATTGCATCTTACCTGGATCTCGGAGTAATTGACGCGATTCAGCCATTTTGCGGTGTTACTGACCGTGTTCTGTCTTTGCTCATCCGTCATGACCCTCGCCCACAGTTCTCTCGCTTGGTCATAATCGTTCATCTTACCCTCGTGCCAAAAATGGCTCCTTCTGCTGACTACTGTATCTTGCACAGAATACGGTGCTTCGGCCGCGTCTGGTCGGAATTTGTGGGCAAAACTATTGGGAGCATACTGTTTGTTCCCGGCGTGATTTGCGTCAACTCGCATTTGCCCATCAAAGTTGAGCGAAGCATATGACTTGGCCATGAAGGGACAGTTGACTGGGATTTGATGCAGATTTATCCCTATGCGGTGATACTGTGCATCGCGGTAGAAGAACATGCGGAACTGAAGTAATGGATCCGGGGAATCTTCAATGCCTGGAACCATGCTTCCTGGGGAGAAGGCGGCCTGCTCTACATCTCGATGGAAATTTTCAGGATTCTTATTCAGTACGAGTCGTCCAAACTCTTGCATGGGGAAGTCTTTTCTGGGCCAGACTTTCGTGACATCAAATGGATCGAAGCCGAGTATGTCGGGATCTGTCATGTTGGGGTCCATGACTTGCACGTAAGCTGTCCATTCGACTTCCTCACCTCGTTCAATCGTGGCCCAGAGGTCTCGCTTCGAGTAGTCAGGATCTTCACCACAGATCCTGACGGCTTCATCCTCTGTGAACTGTTTTTGCCCATGTTTTGCGATGAAGTGATACTTTACGTAGACAAACGCGCCCTTATCGTTCACCCACTTAAAGGTATGGCAACCGTAACCGTGGTTAAATCGCCATCCTTGTGGCGTACCATGGTCACTGAAAAACATGAGTCCCGCATGGTTAGCCTCTGGTGTATTGGCCAGCAGATCAAACAAGGCATCATGGTCGAGGAGGAAGTTCTGAGGATTTCGGTACTGCGAGCGGATAACGTCTGGTCCTTGAATAGGATCTCTGCAAAAGAATACAGGCTTGTCCTTCGATAAGCCTCAACATTTCAATCGGAAGGGTGCTTGGGTTAACTTACAAAATTGAGCCCTACGATGTCATAGTTCCCTTCCATGGTGTAAAACTTGATCGCAAAGCCGCGAGGGTTGCGGGCTTGGTCCGGAAACTCGCGACCAAATGTCACTGTTGAAAATCGCATGAAGACTGGAGTCTTCTCTCCTTGTTTGGATAAAAAATCGGCTTTCTTTTTTAGATAATCAGCCAGGTTCTTGTCGGTAGATTCTCCAGTCGGTTGTTCATTTACCGTAAGTCCTGTGACGTCATGCGTACACTGAAAGTACCCAAATGCGCCTGATCCACAAGGATGTACCATTCCTGCAGCGACTCGTTTAGTTCTAATGTACATCTCCACAAAGGCTCGTTATACTCACGTTCAAGGTTCTTCGATCTGTTGAAGTGCTGCTGTTTCCTACAAAATGTGAGGACGAATTCTTGTTACTGGCTCTACTGAAAGCACTTACTGAAAGAGAAATACATCACTCGCCAGTGGAAGTCCACCAACGTTCTTGCTATGCGCTCTAGAATATCGTTAGCACGGTCATAATTGGCAGGGTGTCGTTCTTACGGATCTGGGAAGGGAATTCCTTCGTTATTGGTGAAATAAGCACCATCATCCTCTCGCTTGCCCCCGGTTGTTACACCCGCGACCTTCGCAATCACGTCTGCTGGCCCTTCATTGGCACCTTGCATATGGCTTGCTCGCGGTGCTCGTCGTTCTCCCATAGTCTCACCACCGATCATCTCTGCGGTGGCTCGCAGGGGATGCTGAAGTGGATTCATCTGATTGCTGTTGGTGCTCATCATGCTTGTCCTTGTACTGCGGTAGCGATATGATTAGATGGTAGATGATGTATTATAGTGACTATGCTCTTGGAAACAATATATGGGCAATAGGGTTGATTTTAATACTGACAAAATTATGGGCGTCAAACGGTAGTAAGGGTAATGACAGATAAATATGAGAGGTAAGGTCCATATTTCTTCTATGACAGTAAAAATGTATAATGACATCAAGATTGCTGTGCAGGCTGCGTGAAAATTGTTACGTTATGTATGACGTATTGTTGACACCATCGACTTCACATCGCCTCTATCACCGCCTTTCTAGCATCCGTCAGCCTACAGTGTAGCGCAAGGCGTTTCTTTTTTTTTTTTTTTTTTTTTTTTTTGGAGACCTTTCATCGTCAACTCATATATCGGGAAATGCTTTTAGCACATTTCTTAACATCAATGATCTTTTAAAGGTTGCAAATTACTTATCACATGTCGGTGAGCGTTAGCTAAGCATTTTCGCCGCTTACCCTCGAAGTTGGCCAGTTTTATGCTGAACATTTAATAGCTTTTTTCACTAAATGTATCTATACCGTCAGCAGCAGTTTTTTAATGCAAGGACCATTGCTGTCGTTATATCAATTGCTATCTAATCAGCTACCCTAGACCATACTGCTGACTACTCTATCCCTACTTTCCGGGTGACGTTTTGTTCGAGAAGGTTTCATGTTACTTGTGACAAAGTGCCTTTTCTAAGTAACTAGGGTCTTTAGATGACTATGGAATAGAAAATAGTAGAAAGATAACAGCTACAATATAATAAAGCTAATAACGTTAGATATCACGGACAGCTAGGCAGAGCCGATGGGGTAGAAAGTTATATTGACTAAAGCTGCCTCCTTTCCTCCGTATACGTACGGCTTCGCATGTAAGGGGTTCCGTGGGCGAAACCCTCATCTCATGTTCACGTGTGGTTTTACCAGCGTAGCTAGGCAGGCCCACTAGCAGGGTAGGGCCTCACAATAAATTCCTTTTAAATCAAAAAAATACAATAGAGGTAATATAGTGATATAGGGATGGTGCGGTGCTAATATACAGTAGTATTATTAGATTATATACAAAATATAAAAAAAATAAGTCTTTATTGAATGGTACTTATGCCTTATATACTCTTTTATATACCTCTTTAATAGTAGTAGCTTGTTTATTATAAATATATTAATTCTAGGCACACACACACATTAACCAGCTCTGCAGCTAGCCACTACGGCTGGCGCGGCAGCGCAACACTCTTCATGATCGGGGCCAACCCGGGACCGCATAGGTCCCAATACGGAGCTCTATTGAATGCATATAGGTTTTCTTCCCTGCTACAGGTTTTCCTATATAATATAACTAAGAGGATGTACTAGCATAGCCTAGCGTATCTTAATAATAATATATTAATTCTAAAAGAAGAGGAAGGAATCAAGGGGGGGAATAACCAGCTTATATAAAAAAGGCTCCCGCAGCTCCTGCAGCGAACCCGCGCAGCACCCGGACTGACAGCTCTACAGCACACCCCCCGCTACATACCCCCCTACTGCAACCTACACCCCCCTGCCCTGCAACCCCTACACCCCCCCTCTAGTTTAAAGCCTAAGGCAATACTTTAGCTGTAACTATACTGCTATGCCCCCTATCTCCTAACGTAATAAAACGCATACATTAACCAGCTCTACAGCCAGCAACAAGCTAGCGCAACAGCGCACTACTCTCTATAATCGGAACCAACACGGGACCGCACAGGCTCCGGTAAGGAGCAGAAAATAGCAATATACAGGTTTTTCTCCCTATAACAGGGTTTCCTGTATAAATTACCCACGAAGATGTACTGGCATAGACTAGTGTATATAATAATAATATATTAATTCTAACTATTAGAAACTACTTAACTAGTAAAGAAAAGTAGAGCTTGTAGCTTTATAAGATTATTTAGGGGTTGTATTATAAAATTTATTAGTTTCAAGTCTCTACACTAGGCCCTGCACTAGGCTACGTTAGGCTCCGGTTCACGGGTCGTGTTCAAGGTCTGGTTCAAAGGTCGGGTGAGGTGTAAACACCCCGCGGCACCCTCAGTTTGGCTGATTCTGGTCGGATCGGTCCTCGGGATACAAGCTTGCAATGACAGGCCTCGACACAATCACCAGGCCCATCAATTAACCGGCCTATTGAAGCATCGGCATTCCCGACTCAGAATCGCTCCTCGTTCGATGATTTAGTATCGGGCACCACCGCACTGTGGACGGTACCTTTTCGGCTTGGTGCAGACTCTTTTTCCTTCTTGAGTTGTACTATCCCGTACCATGTAACCTCACGGGTTCCGGGAGAGCCCTGGAGATTCCCTCTTCTTGTCTTCGGCACTCAGACGAGTCAGTGATATGCCAGATGAGGCATCCCTCGTAGCAGGCTGATTCCGTGCCCAGCATGTCTTGCATATCGTTAGGGCGTAGAGTAAATTTCTCATAACCGAGCCTGCCGGGATATGGCTGTTTCAACCGACCAGATCCGGCAACCGAATCAGATACGTACAACAAAAATAAATATCTCGAGATAAAGCATATACAATTATTTTAGTCCCCCTTGCGTTTAGATATTGAGCTGAGAGCTTTGAGTCTTTAGAGAATAGAATAAAAACATATAGTAGTGCAAGAAAGTAGCGTCAAGAAGGTCTACAAGATGACGGGACCATGGATTAGACATGCTGATTTGGCAATACACCTCGTGTTGCATTTGATTGGCTTGAGGGAGCAACTCTCCTCTTAGTAATAATTCTCCCGTGTTCAGCCGGCGTCCCCAAGTGATTGAACTTTCGCTCCGATCGGCGCGGTATTTTTTTCATGCACTGCCTGATTTTCCAGCCCAAACCTTGTCGGGGGTGTCCCGATGTTGATAACGTAACTTAGAGGCATTAACTAGCTAAGAGTCATGTTCAACGAGAAACTTAGTTATCCTATAGGACTGAAAGAAACTCAGTTAACAAGGTTCCAGTCAAAATGATTGCATTATAATCAGGGGCCTTATAGCTAGGAGGTCCTTAAATTTTATTTCTCTTAGGTAACTAAGCTGCTCTAAAGTGGTTCTATAGGCAATAAAAAGACTCTCTACAAGGCACTTTCTGTATAGTGCTATTCTACACTGCAGTAGAAGTACAAGCAATTTATTTATTTGTTATTATACTCTAGGCTAGCTGATTCAGCTATTATTTAGTAATTCTTCTATGCTTCGAATAGGAAAACCTTTTAGATAGGATAAAAAACCTTTCACTCCAGACTTGCCGGCTCCGGCCCGTTAGCAGGTCGTTTCCGCATCTGGGCTCTGTTTCCTGCTCGTGTGTAATGTTGCCAGCATAGCTAGCATTGTTCCTTATAAATTATAAGAGTATCGCGTGCTTCGCCTTCGGGCCGGTTACGGCCCGGGTGCGATGCATATCCTAGGCTGCAGCAGTGTATGGAGTGGGTGTTGGCGAGTACAAGCAATTATCTAACCCAAAAGAGGTGTATGTAAGTCCTCCATCTGTAGCAGATCTTCCCGGTCCCCCTACTAGCGATTGTCAGTATTAGTATTAACGTCTCCAACAGACTTTAAATGTTAGGGATCGCAGATAGCTGGGCAGTAGGGCAGGCAGTTGTATTAGGTGCAAGCTATCCTGAAGAAAAGGTTAACCCACGTGATCACGTGGGGCTCCACAGGTGGAGCTAGGCTAGGGCAGCTGTTGCAGCGTGCTAATAGATAGATGAATATAAGCGGTCGGATAACCCGATGAATTGAACCTAATTGGATTACAACTGATCTTCTAGGCTAGAAGGAACTAGAGGGATTTTGCTCTGTAGTCCTCCTTTTATAGTCCCTAGTCTTATATGTACACAGACCTCCTATTTTGCCCTAATTACCTGATCACAATAAACAAAGCTCGTTGCCGCGCAACAGAGCAGTGCCTGCGCTTAGTCTGTGCTACGGTCAACACCCGCGGTCTGCGCAGGACCTCACATTTAACATGAAGGATTTAGCACCGCCTTGCCAAATTTACGACTGCCACATTACTAGCCAAAATACGTCCCGCAGTGTTTAACGTGTACTATTGTCGAAGGCTACTAAAGGCCACTCATGTAATGGGACATGCACAGCGATGAATCCAACGATGATGATGAAAACAGTGATGATCTCGTATATTCTCTCTCTGTATAGCGTACAGCGATAGCTAGCAAAGAGGTCAAGAAGCAAGATAAAGAAGAGAAGAAGAGGAAGAGGAAGCAGTCAGTGACCCTAGACTAGGTGACGTGGGGCGTAGGTCTTGTGGTCATGTGACCCAACAACTCAAGGTACCCGATGGAGTTACTTCATGTTCAAAAAGCTGCAACTAATAGGTACACGTCTTCTGCAACATTGAAAATCGCTGCTTCTATCATTGCCTCATACTTCTCTCCCTTGTTTTGCGTACAGAACATTATTTGGTAAGATCACTTATCAGGCAAAAATATGGGGAACTGGAAGTTCTGGAACAAGCTGAATATTGCCCGAGGGCAAAGCGAAAGTAAACAGAGGGACAATAAGGCCACACCGCTTCGAAGGCGAAATCCAAGAATTTTGGCTACTGCAGCTTAAACTCAACAGATGATAGGGCGGATTCGACCCTTACCACAATGCACGCACTTACCGCACAGCTTTGAGGTAAATTCAGCTATTTCTGTTATCGGAGCAACCGGACAAATCATAATATAATACTGCTTACATGAAATTTAGTCTAGATTCTTCCCGGATGACTAGCTAAAGAACTAAGCTGTTGCGGAATAGACCTAGATAACCCTATCGGATAAGCTGTGACTAGTTGCAACAGCGTCTGTAAAGTTGATTTGTAAAATTGTCAGTGATTTTAGTGTACATCTTCTAAAGGCCTGAAGGCTCGAAGGATGCTTCTCTCAGCAGGCATTGACGGCCACGTGAGTAAACAATAAATGCATGACTCGTGATCGACCCACTCTTAACTTTGTTCTTGCGATTCAACAGGTCACGATAAGGTCTGTTAGAACTTTTTTATAAAACTACAACACAACCCTTAAATAATTTTAAACCTGCTACAAGCCCACTTTCTCCACCAGTTGGGTAGCTCTTAATAGCTAGAATTAGTGTACCTATTATAGTGGAGATATATAGGAAGCCCGAAAGATACTCATTTTCCTATATAACTTACTTATATACTAAAAGTACCTTCTACCTCCACTCAATCTCCACCCTGTATTTTATTAATTGCTAAGCTGGCATCTTATAGGCTTAAAGCGTCCATGAAAATTTGCGGTGTAAAATTATTCAAGAGTTCTACTGTACATTGATCTAGGAAACTCTACATGACTTCCTTCTGATTCTATCACGTGCTTAAGCATGTAAGACATTGATCTAATCTATCTATTAATATCTATTCAAAGAATTTATCTAAAGGGTACCTTCCATCAATTCCTTAACTCTGGCACTAATATACCGTGCTCGAGCGCATTCGCTAATAAGGAACATAGTGCCAGCTGCCATTTAATGCCTCGGTCCTCATTGCAGGATTCCTCGGAATATGATCTTAGCTGTGCCTCATATCTTTGCTTCATTCAGGGATAATATGTTGCCCATGACCTATTCGTTGTAAAATCACGGAACGCCGGATCTTTAAATTCATTGATTTCGTTTAGAAAGTGGGGGTCCATGATAAGTAGCGTGAGTGGACCGCGGCTCGTATCGCATTCGTGCCTCTAACTGTCCATAAGGTAATGCTTTTAAACATAACGGATGCTCCGAGTAGATATCAATCCAGAGCCTTTCGTATTCAGTAGAGTTTACGTAATCCTAGGTCGCTGTCTACAAGGTAGTGGAGAACCGGTAGGGCTTGAAGCCTTACGAATATTGAAGGGGTGAACTGAGGCAAAGAGTCAAGAAGTCACGTTTCATAGGATTCAAGTATCTAGGTACGTAAGTATACCTATCACGAAAAAAAAAAAAAAAAGGCCGCGACGTGGCTGCGCACGCAACGTTCCAGTAGAATGTGCGCTGTAGAACTCTACATACCTGGGTACTCACAAGAACGGAGTACATAAGGATGCAAAAACGTCCAATTGGCCACGCTGTATTACGGGTTGATTAGCTACTCTTGGGAAACGGCTGAATTTTGTTTCGGCTAAAGACCTTTTGGCTAATGATCCTTCATATACTCCGCACACTCCAACCAATAACGACTTTAGAGACCTGCTATGATCAGGGGTAAAGCCAGTGAGCCAATCAGCGATCAGTTTCTACGCCACTAACGTCAGCCCAAGGTACCCAGCACATCATACCAAAATTGCGTAAAATAAAGTCAACGGAGCAAGGCGTAGCAAAAGCTACAAGGCAGCCTTGATATGACATTATATTGTAATTTCGGACTTTGCGATGAAGCAAGCTTTTGTAATTTGTAATACTTGGTTTATCAAGGGAACAAACAACAAACAAACTCTCTGTCTACCGGGTCTGCGGGCAGACACCGTCAATACTCGTGATCCTTCCGGCGCTTAGCAGACAGGTGGCAGAATATAAAACGCGTCATGCCGTATATTGGTGGAATAACCGGCTGGGACGGGAAGTAGCTTGCCGGGATCTATCTAGCGCTTCTTTAGCCTCGGCTTCTCCAGGCGGTGCGGCGCGAAGTTGGGCCGCAAATGGGGGTGTTACGAAAAGGGCAGGTCATGGCAGGTCCGGCGATCCATTTCTGTCACGTCAATGGCCACTTCGTAGTTAAGGCTGGCTTCGGATTCATGCGTGGACGATGCTGACTAGTAAGTCCACAATCCATCATGGTATGGTACCTTCCACCTGGCTGGTTGTAGTAACATGGACATGGGGCATGCTTAACATCACAGGAATAGCTTGCAGGAAACTGCATGGGCTACGCTGAGACAGGATGAGATACGCAATAGCTAATTTGCGCCATGACCTCGGCAGGCATTGCGGGCTTTTCTTTGGCAAGTTTTTGAGTTATAGTTGGTCAGTTTCCTTGCAATAGCCATGGAGGTTGAGCAAGCTGCTCTTTGTCTTGTAGTCAAACTGGTCGATCTGGCTCAAGGACAGGATGTTGCTGTCCCGTATCTTCTCGTTAGCCGCTTGCGCTTGCGCCGCAGTTGCTGAGCTTAAAGTTCACGATGAGACTTTTGAGCCCGAGTACGTGCTGGAGATAACCGAGAAGAATCTCCAAGTCAATTGCCAAGTCAGGTCGTCTGTTGTGGTGAATGGGACGTCGCCCGGACCAACGATTTATCTGCGGGAAGGACATACAACATGGATCCGCGTGCGCAACTGCATGCGCGATAATAATTTCACTATGGTATGTCGTTTTTCCCCCGCTAGTAGGACACTCTCGGGTATGAGCAAAAATAATTAGGGCATAATTTCCTGTAACAAATCTTTCTGAGACCTGCGTTACTGACATTTATTTGCTGTAGCATTGGCACGGGCTGAGTCAACGGACAGCGCCGTTCTCCGACGGCACACCCCTCGTGAGCCAGTGGCCAGTTCCGCCAGGACATTTCTTCGACTACGAAATCCGACCGTTGGTGGGAGATTCTGGAACGTATTTCTACCACGGGCATGTGGGATTTCAGCAATCCACCGCGTACGGTGCACTCATCGTCAAAGACGCAAAGTCTACGCCGCAGACGTACGACAATGACATGACGTTGCTCGTTGCCGATTATTATCAAAAGACCGATCATGAAATTGAGGGTGAATTGCTCGGAAATCCTTTTAAATGGCCGGGAGAGCCTCAGTCCCTCCTGTTTCAAGGCTCCAGTGGCACGGCTGTATTTGGGGGTGCGGCCAATCCTTCCTGCGCGCCGCACATCGTGGATGTCGAACCTGGGAAAACATATCGACTTCGCGTCATTGGCGCCACTACTCTCTCTCTTGTCTTGATCGGCATTGAGGATCACTCTGGGCTGGAGGTCATCGAGGCAGATGGTGCCGACACCGAGCCAGTATCGGTTGATTACATACAAGTCGCTCCAGGACAGCGTTTCAGCTTTCTGTTCAAGACGAAATCTCTGACAGAGATTCTTGCCTCGAAAAAAACGCAGTACTGGATTCGTTATGAGAGCCGTGAACGGCCGGTGGTGGTGACCGGATACGCCATGTTGCGTTATAACATTCCTCAATTACAAAATCGTCTGCCGACCGCTTTTCCGAGTAACCCCCCGATGACGCTTACGAACGAAACAAATACATACCTTGAATACAAGTTGCATCCCTTGTTGCAATCTGTGAAGGATGAGTTTCCGCGGCTGTCTGAAGTCACTCGCACTGTGGTCATCCAGATGAACCAGAAGATAGAGCATGGATCGTATACCAATGGTGTAATAAACGGCGACTTGGTATGGGTGTAAGTATCCCTTTACTTGTGAATTATGCAACCACCAAAAGTGGTGACAACTCATCCAAAAACTGCTTATAATTGACATGTTTTTTTTTAGGCAAAATGGCCTCCCATGGCAAGAAGTAGCTCAATCACGGCAAAGACAGGTCCCTTACCTCATCCAGGTGTACCTTGATGGCCAGAGTCCGAATTACGACGCTGCTTTGAAGCACGGCGGCTTCGATCCTGAAACCAAGGTGTTCCCAGCAAAAGTAGGCGAGGTGTTAGACATTGTCTGGATTAACAACAGCGGGTTTAGCGGTAACTATGACATCCACCCGTTGCACATCCACGGGGACCATGGCTGGGACGTCGGAACGGGACATGGAACCTACGATGCAGCCGAGAACGAGAAGCAGTTTGCTTTGAAACCACCTTTGCGCAGAGACTCGACGGTATTGTATCGATATCAGAAGCGCGGCGAAGCGCACACGTCGAACGGTTGGAGGGCCTGGCGCATCCGCATTACCGAGGACAACATCGGTGCATGGATGATGCATTGCCACATAGTGCAGCATAGCATTATGGGAATGAACACGGTGTGGATGTTTGGCAATGCAGACGATATCAAGAAGAAGTTTCCGGAACCGCCATATTTGAGTGGCTATCTCACGTATGGCGGAAGCGCCTATGGTAAAGAGAACTCCCATCCCATAGTCAACCACTACTGGCCCGAGGAGGATGAAGATTGAAAGAAGTGATGAGTATAATTAGAAAGTATGTTTGCTTCTCTGTACAGTTTTAGTACGCTTCGATATTCGGCTGTTCTTTATTGAGAGTTCAAGAGTTTGCAGGCGGATAGACGGTTCGACATAGTCGTGAGATATACATGGAGCTCGCGCTCTATCAAACAACTCAGCTTGGCATGTGAAGGTGCTATGACCTCTCTTTGCGATCAATGACTAAACATAAGGCTGCCGGGTTGCATATAGTTGTCTGCGTACCTTATTCAGGATGTTCCCTCATTGCACCTTACAGTTAAGGCGAGGCCCCTGTCTTAAGTGAACTCGTAAGTTCGGTTTTGTAAGATAGAATGTGCTATGCCAGCGAAGAGTCCCTGTTATAAGTGGCGTAAAGCTGCGTGAGTTATAATGCCGCTAAAAAAGGTCTTGCTGCTAGTAGGTCTTTCTGCAGCGAGCTTGAATAACCTGTAGCTAGTAATCGTAGTAGCTTACAACCTTGAACGTCTTATTAAAGAAGAGAAGCTGGCAGGCACGCTCTAACACCTTCCGGCGCAGCTTTGCTTTATGAGTATCGGCAAGTGAGACCCGGGGGATTGGGGGCGAGGGGGCTCCAGAAAAATGATGTGGTATTAGGGAAAGTGTAGTTCAATGATGCTGCTCAGCAACACGAGTTAGGTAGCATCGGATAGTGCCAGCAAATTTATCAAGGCTCAACATGCAGCCCCCCCTTTCCCGACCCCCGATCATGCCATCGGATTCGTTGACCACTGCTATCGAATCTGGACCCGGATGAGCGGAAGCACGGAGTCTGTGACATTTATTGATTGTATCTCATGAGAAATAGTTTGATCCAAGACAATGTCAAACGTGGCGTGTTTCTCAAATTTAATGCTATCACATGCTTAGGCGGAGCAGCGGAACTAATGCAAAGCGACAATAGTCTACCGCAACCCAGGTTCCTAGCAATCTTTCGCAGGCGCTCGCAGGTTCCCGAGGGCCAGTCACCTATCACACCTCTATTTTTTTAGATGATTCTATCACATGTTCAGCTGCACGCGTTTTTCTATTCGGTTGAGTTCCGGGCTTTCCTGGTCCTTCGGGTTGAATGGGGCCGTGAAGGGACTGTGGGCTTCTACCCAGTCGAGTTAAGAGCCTGACATGTTACTGGTTTTCGCTCACAGCAGGTCCATACATGTAAAGTGTATCGCTTGTAGAAGGTTGTGCTGCACACATAATGGCCAGGAGTGCCTACTGACTCATTTCCAAGCAGACAATGAACGACGCAGTTAGGTTGTGTGTCCGGCAATGTCTGCTTTGCAAAGATCAAGTCTGGGTGTATCCGGCTACGGTGTGATGACTTGGTGGTGGTGCCGATTGCTTGGTTGGACCTTGCATGGCTTTTAATGAAACTTATTCTGTTCGTTCCCGGATTAATCGAAAGGACCGGCCCGTACTCTCTCTCGCTTCTGCAGTTCGACCTTTACAGTTACAAGATATGAGCTATCCTTTTCGCGTAGCGGCAGTACCTGAATTATGTAGAGCAACTCGCGTTCCATCTTCATATGAATCACACAATGCCATGGGGAGAAAATGATATTAGCAGTATCTACCCCAGCTGGTAGGACTTGGCTGTGAAAGTTCCCACGTGGTCAGTTGAAACGGCCATAAGATGAACGGAGTCAGTGAATCAACTGAAGTTTCGAACCGACAAAACTGTAGGTCCTAGTGGCGCAAATATGTTTACAAGACTTTTAATTCTAAGTCAACTAGTATCGTTAGAGAGGCTATAAAATAGCGAATAGTAAGGACAAGGTTAGCTGACAATGTACGGACGTAGAAATCAGCAACGATAACAATACTAATGAGTACTTCATGATCTTTTTATCAATGTTTTTTTTTCTTCCCCAATTTATGAGAGGCACTGTATAAGGTAAAATCAAGTTGAACACCATGTGCCTAGTCCGTACACCGCCTAGAGAACCATAATATACAAATAAAATTAATCTTTCTACATATTTTTTTGAGAATTCCTAAGATAATATAATAATATTAATATTAGAATAGAGGTTGTTGGGTCACAGTCACATGACCCCAAGACCTACGCCCCACGTCACCTAGTCTAGGGTCACTGACTGCTTCCTCTTCTTCTTCTTCTTCTTCATCATCTTGCTTCTTGACCTCTTTGCTAGCTATCGCTGTACGCTATACAGAGAGAGAATACACGAGATCATCACCGTTTTTATCATCATTGGATTCATCGCTGTGCATGTCCCATGACAGAGGTAGTGCAGGGGGGTGCCGGGATAGTGCCGGGATAGTGCCGGGATAGTGCAGAGCTAGTGCATAGAGTAGATCTAATTGGTGAAGAAGTCTCTGCAACAGACTAGAATAGACCAATTAAAAGAGCTTATTAGCGCCGAGACTTAGATGAAAGGCACCCAACATTTCCTTTAACTACGATTGAGGCTCCAGTCATGTAGGAACCAGCAGGCATTATACTGCCAGTAATGAGCAACAGTTCCAGGGACTAGATCTTGCTGATAGAAATCTTGGTACGGTCCTTGAAATACCCCATCATGACACGTGCAAGGGTCGCAAGGAGGAGGCTGCCTTATAAGCTCGGAGATAACATCTGCTAAAGTGCTGCAAAAGATGAAAAAATCCATCCAGCTGTCCTGATCTGATGTTGTCGCAAGTTTTTTATTTTAATTTCTTTTAAGCGAGAGCAGCCCCGTGTTTCGAATCTGAACCCATGGGTAGTATCGGTATAGTGGCGCAACCACGTGGATGAAGCTTGACCCGTCGTTTTTCGATTTGACAATTCTGCCTACCGAGGGACCCGGTCTACTTTCAGCCGACCCTACCGAGGGATGTGATTAATTGGGAAATCTGCTGCTGGGAGGCTGGGCGACCATGGTAACTCTTTACAGTCTGCAAGGCTACACTTCCGTACCGACCAGGATATTGGACCAGTTAAATCTTTGCATTTAGTGGTACATGTACTGCTAGATTAATTTTATACTACAGTATAAATCCTAGTAGACCTTTAAGTTACAGGGTATGACCCTACTGTCTTAGAGAGGACTGCTGTACTAAAAGTCATTCGAGGTCACTCCCTTGAACCAGCGCACGCACATTCTCATGTATGCCTGCAGATCCATCCGTTTTTGAACTGCCGTCGAGGATTACCTGGGCATTCACCTAGACACCCAAGACACCGAAGGATCTGGAGTGGCGCCGTGACTTCAGCAGGCGACATGTTGGTTCGACGAAACCGAGGCGGTATTGCGCTTGGAAGCTTGAAAAATGCACAGCTTTTGGTGGTGGATTGGGTAGCAAAAAAGAAAGAAATGAAGTGAAAACAAAAGAACCAACAATCGTCACGGTCCGTCACAGCCCGTCACGGCACAGCACCTTGGCGAGGCATGTGACTGATTACTAACACAGCATGTGCTGCTGACTACACGCGAGACTGCTTGTCGCTTACCAATTTACGTCATAGCAAAAGTACCGCAGATCCTCCGTCCCCGCAGGGCGCACGATGCTGAAAGGTTACCTGCTAGTCTCATCGGCACCAATGTTGAGACGAGGTCTGAGGCACTGTTACATTCATTACTCTGCGCTGGGCACACGGGCCGCCTCGAATTGTTGTTGCGCGGTCAAAAAACGTCTTCTAGCTCGACCTTACGTAATCGGCCTTTGTACTTGCACCCCGACCCCGCACAAAGATCGATTCTGATTGTTTGATCCACGGCACCATTTATCGTCGCGCTACTGTACGGGGTCTAGTCGACGACAGACGCCATCTTGCCTTTCCTAGAGGACCCCGGTGTCCTCGGTGTTTCTCAAATTCTTGGAACCCCAGCGTCTGGTAGGTTCTTGTTCCAGGACTGACAAGGCTCCAACCTTGGTGTGCCAGCGCGCGCGATGTCATTGACAGGATCCATTGAGCCATCTGCCGTTGGAAACATGGCAACTATGGGTCCCGGTCCCTGTCAGCGTCTTTGATACGTTGCAGACGGAACTGGGATGCCACATTGAGCGCGGCGACTGGAAACTTGGAGACACTTGGGGACCGAGGCCGGGACCGGGGGTGGAGGGGGGGACATGGGAGAG
>JFZS01000157.1:0-58769 GCA_000709145.1 Balansia obtecta B249
GGGGGGGTTATAAAAGGATGATATATACGGCGTATAATCGGCAAGACGTCGTCTTATGAGGTGTCGGGATTCCATGTGACGAGGTCTGTTCCCCATTTGCAGGGCGCTTCGTGAGACCTCATACCAGATGCGGTCTTCAAATCTTTTTTTTAAAAAAAAAAATCATCGCTGCGTTGCATCGGGCAGAGTGCCGATCCCAAGGTGTATGCAATTGTTACGTCAGAAGGGGATAATATAGACGGGCCTCGCCAGGCCCACGCTCCAATTCTTGATTGAGCCACTCAATCGTGTTGCAGCGTCTTGATCAGCAATGCCAGCGGGGACATGCACACC
Source organism: Balansia obtecta B249 (assembly GCA_000709145.1). NCBI lineage: Eukaryota > Fungi > Ascomycota > Sordariomycetes > Hypocreales > Clavicipitaceae > Balansia > Balansia obtecta. Next base: position 334 of record JFZS01000157.1, read on the forward strand.
GGCTGAATGGACGGTAAGGCCAGCTATGCGACGAATAAGCCATCGACATGACGTGGTGGTATTCCTCTCGGCCATGGGAGCATAGAGCCGTGGGCGACTACAGAGTGAGGATGGAAGGACTCTACTCCGTAGTCACGACCCGACACGAGCCGACCACGCAGGCCTATTGCATCATCTGGTCTTCTCCGATACCTGGTAGGTTAAGCCCGGCAGCGAGAGCTTGCATTTTGAATTCGGGGTTGCATGGTAATGAATGCGATTTGTGCTGCAAAGTAATCAGTACATGAAATTTCCAACGTGGAAAGCATGTGCGCAAACGTACGTATTTCAGACCATTCAAGTTCTTGTATCGTTTGCCACACGTCTCACAATTGAACGGCTTCTCCTTCTCCATACCCAACGTACCGGGGTACGGTGCGCTCGTCTCGGGGTTGACAATCGAGAAGGTTCCATCGCCGTTCTCGTGTAACTGCTGTGTCTGATGTCCGTGTGCCTTGTGGTATCTGTAGGAGGGGGGAGGTTAGCAAAAAAAAGTATTTCGTTATGCCATCACATTGTCACTAGAGCTATGTCATCATGTTCGAAAGTAGGGCTGTGGCGTACTTTAAACCATTTTGGTTCTTGTAAGCCTTCTCGCATCCAATGACTGGACACTTGAATGGCTTGTGTTCCTCGGGCATCATCATGGACTGCAACCTCTGCAGCAAGGCCTTGTTCGTCTCCGGATCGGCAAACTGGCCCTGAGCAAGACCCAGCTGAGCCAGCTGAGCTTGTATCGACCGGTTGCCCTGCTGAAATGCGCCTCCAGAACTGAACAGATGCTTTCCGGGGTCATTGATGCAGAAATTCGACTCGTTGATGCCGTTCGCAAAGCTGCCATCGCCGAGATCGGTGGCGTTTCCACCACCCATGGGCATTCCAGGAATATCATCGTCCATATCATCCACGTCGCGCGTGGGCTGCTGTGCGTTTAGTTGTGGCATCTGCTGTGCAGTGGCCAGCGTTGGCGTGTTCACAGAAGAGACAGTAGGGTTGTTTTGGAGTCCGAAGCTCGCAGCTGCGGGGGTGGGTGGCTGTGACGTTCGAAGGCCCTGCGTAATTCCCGAGGTGTTCATGTTGAGTTGGGGGCGTTGTTGCTGGCCAAACAGCTGCCTCGTTTGGTGCATCCTATCGCTGTCGTCCAGTTCCATCGTGCCTATCGGATCGTCCATCTCCATGTCTGCTACGGCGTCCATGTCATCGTTGAGATTGGCGGCAAGGGCGGGATGCATCCGACCGCCATTCACGGCACCCCCCTGCAAGGCTCCCATAGCCAATGCTGCACTGGAGGGCAGAGGCTGTCCATTCTGGCCAGGAGACTGCGCAGCACCGGCATGCCCCGAACCGGTGGGTGTTGTTTGCGGACTCGACATACTTGATGCCCTGGGTAAATCAAACTGAGTAAAGGTATTGTTCCGCGAGGCGTTCGGACTCGGTTGTGTGTGGGCTTCCTCGTAATGTTGAAGCAGGTCGTGGAGATTGGGCAGAATTTTACCACAACATGTGAAGTCTCTCATGAAGTTGGCCTCCAACTTGGGTAGGTACGACGACGAGTGAAACGACGAAGACTGAGGGTTACCGCCGAAGGGGTTCGGCGAACCACTTTGCATCATGACACTAAATGAAAGTATGAGGTTAACATGGACGAGGAACAAGCAATGTCGGAAATGCTGGATAAGGTCGCATTATGCTGAGCAGGAAACATGCTGGCTGCACCCAATTCTTTTTGCGAGGGAGGTGAGATGACGGGTGATGGATGCGTGAGACATGTACACGCGGCTTGTGTGAAATACACATGGTTTTGAATAGAGTTGGTTGACTAAGCTCAGGGTGTCGTGAAGGTTTTCCGGGTGTTCCAGCATGGAAGACGCAGCCCTCACTCGGACGAATATGGGTCAGGGACAGGAGATGATGAAGTTGACGGTTCCGGCTTTTGGGGGGGGGGGCAATGAATAAAGAGGAAAAAAAAGGAACAAAAAGAAAGAAAAAAGAAAGAAGGAAAAAAAAGAAAAGAGACAGCACTTACTCGTCACGGACAAAACTACCAAAGGACATGCCACCCCAGCTCATGCCACCGACCAAACTACCAGCAAGAGACTCTCTGCGATTTCGGTTGACAATGTCGCGATTCTGATTGTTCACAGAAATGGGCTTTGGGCCGGCGCTCACAAACGAGTCCTGCCGGCTGCGGCCCATGGCAGCGTCGAGGCCGCCGGAGTTCATGCTGAGGATATCGCAGTCGGTGCAGTCGGGGCAGCCGGCAGCAGCAGCAGCAGCAAGGCGGAAATGAGATGTGGCGATGTCCAAGTCGAACTCAGTCTCGGTCTCAGCCCCAGTCTCGGTCTCGGTCTCCCAGACGCTCAAGGAGGCTATGTGGTGACGAGCGGGAGAGTCGCCAAAGAGAGGATCGGAGAGCTGGTCGACGGCGACGGTAGCAACGATGGGAGTTGCGTACGCGGTGAGGGGGGTCAGAGCGGCGGGGGAGGATTTGGGGGATCGGGGGAAGAGAGAATCGAGAGGAGTTGCCGGCTGAGGCGACGGTGACGGTGACTGCGAGAGCGAATGGGCCAGCGACGCGGAGGAGTTGGGCGAGGGAAGCGAGGTACGCCAGCCAGGCGGTGCGCCGGGCACTGCGCGAGGTACCACTGCGCCAGACTTGGCGCCGGGGTCGGTTGTTGCTGTAGGGGCTGCTGTAGGGGCTGCAGCGGCCGTAGGTGTAATGATAGAGCACGAGGGGGAAGAGGAGGAGGAGGAGGAGGAGGAGGAGGAGGAGTATGGGTATGGGGGGGCGCATGGGGCAGGCCCAGGCGCTGCTGGCACTGACACTGGCACTGGCACTGGCGCTGCAGATGGAGCTGGCGAGGCGACGGGAGTGGTAAGTCTCGTGATGGTGGGCATGGCAGCGTCAGGAAGGAGAAGGAGCCACGGACAGCCAGGTGCCTGCCTGGATGCCTGCCTGGATGCCTGCCTGGACGGACCGATATGACAGATGTGCACTCCCCCGGATGCCTGTAGCAAAGTGGCAAGTGTCGGTGGCCAGCGAGCCCAACACGGCTAGCAACGAGTCTGTGCTCTCTGTCTGTCCTCTGGCTGGCCACGAGGGGGGGGGGGGGGGCAGGTCCGTTTTCCGTCTCGATTCCGGGAAGGAGCAAAGAAACCACTTGCCGCTGTCCTGTGTTCTGTTCTGTAAACGCGCGACGCGTGGATGCTGCGTCACGGCACACCCGCTGCTTTGTCGGAACCCGGGAGATGAAAAGGTAAAGCTCGAATGAAAGAAGGAATGGATGAATGAATGGATGAATGAATAATGAATAATGAATAATGAATAGCAAGACGATGACGACCTCTTCCGCTCTCAAAAGTGATGCCCCGTGGGACAGTTGCCTTGAGGCGAGTTTCTGCAGTTCGGATTATTCTCCTTGGCCGTACGGATGGGACGACTGCTTGGTTCTCGATCTCTGGGGCGGCGCGACGGAAAGAAAACAAGAGAAGAAAGGATGAGGAAGAAGAGCAAGAGGGGAGCAAGTAAAGAAGAATAAAGACGGAAGAGGATGCAAGCAACCGCAATAGCCGGTGCGATTCACTCTTCAAACCCAGTCGCGCGCCAAAGGGGACTGACTATAAACGCATGATACAAAGTTAGACAAAAGCTAGGGAGGGAGTCCGTCTGGTCTAGCCGTGTTTTTCTCACACTCCGCGGATAGACTGGCGACACGCTGTAGATATAATAACAATAAATCTATCCGAGGGGGAATGGAATCGGGACTAAACATGAGTAATATGTAATATTACCAAAAGCTTGTGTGCAACTCATTAACCAAGCCAACATGATGGGCATGTCACTAGTACACTAGTACCCGACTCAAAGCCTCCTCGTCCGCCCACCACCTGCTCGGTACAACCATGCATGGCTTCCGTGGCTCCGTTTTTGAGTTGAGCGCCAGCTTTCGGTTACGGACCTACAGTGGGTGTACAGTGAGTGGATGTATATAATAAGCCTTTGGTGGACTTTGGGTGGAGGAGATGGTGGCTGCGATTTTAAGTCGAGTCGGTCGTTTTGGGGATCCCGGAGTAGATTGAGATTGACGAGGCCTCAATGAGCCTCAGCAACCCAACCCATCCATCCATACCTCCGTCGATCCCATCGATGGGAATGGGCGGCGAGGGGGCCCAGACGACGAATCGAGGAGCACCCCTTGTCGAGGTTGCCTACAAACCTAGATGATAATTGCTCCGTTACCGTCCATACCCATTTCATGCGATGTGAATGCACATTGTAGCATTGTATGTAATGGCATGGGCCAGGCAAGGCGACGCTGCCACCCACGTAAGTGAACCTCTAGCTTCCCTTCTCCGAGATGCATGTTGTTGAACAGATGGGTTGATTGAGTTGAATCGGGACATTGAGACCACGCCACCCCGCTATTGACATTGACGGAGGCGCCATGGCCCAGTCCTAATGAATCTTGGGCTGGGTCGGATGGGCTCGTAGGCTCGTAGGCTCGTAGGCTTGTGGCCTCGTGGCCTCGTGGGCTCGTGCGTGGGTTTGTGGGCTCGTGGGTTATATAATTAGTGGGCGATATTAGTCGATTTGATGCTTCGTGCTCCGTAGAGTCAGTCAATATGTGTCGTTGACGAGCGAGTCAGTCAGACACTCCTCAACGTCCCTGGAGATGCACGGGCAAGCTGTGGAGAATGTCGCAGATGAGGTCGAGCCCATGCGAATGGAGGGATGGGTGAATGAAACGAAGTCAAGTGAACAGTAAGTAGCAGACGCTGGCACCGACGACGCTGGCACCGACCATGATCGACTATCGACTTTGACCAAGGCGAAAAAAAAAAAAAAAAAAGGCCGCAGAGTGGTTGTTGCAGGCTAGGAGCGTCAGCAGGTCGACATCAGCCAATTACAAGGGAGCCTGTGGCGCATGTAGATGGTCCGACACCGTGATATCTTATTACAGCACCGCATAGGCGGCTGGGATGATGCTGGTTGAACTGCTCAGTGCCTGCTCAGTGCCTGCCCGCTGCCTGCCGGCGCGTCTGCCCCAGTGCCTCTTCCCCTGCGCTCCAGCGACCAAGTCAACGCAAAGATGGATGAATCATGAACCGACCATACCAGACCAGACCAGACCAGACCCCATTCTGCATCACCCAGTGCAGACAAGACCGACCCCGTAGGAACAATAAGCATAATTATTTATATCCCGACGCTGTGATAAGATTTGGAATGGCAAAGTGGCATGCAAAGTGACATGCAAAGTGATATGCAAAGTGACATGCAAAGTGACATGCAAAGTGACACGCAGAGTGACACGCAGAGTGACACGCAGAGTGACACGCAAAAGTGGCGTGCAAAGTGGCATGCTGGACTGCAAGCCGTGGCCAAGGTTGACCGAAACTCAAATGGAACCACCAGAATCCACTGCGCCAAGCGTCGTCCAGAATGGCTTAATTTATGCTATTGTCCCGTGACGTGAGACACTAGGGAGACACTAGGTCGGACCCTGAGGCTGATGAGGGCTTCCCAACTAGGAAGGAGACACAGAGCCTCTTTCCCTCTTTCCCTCCTTCCCAAAGTCCAAGGCGCGCCGTGGCTCGTGGCTGATTGCCGGACAATATCCCGCCGACCTTGTCAAAACTTGCCGAGTGCCTGAGATTGTACATTGTCCACAGCCCACGGGCCAATCATACCTCGGCGGGCCTCGGTGGCTGGCTGTCTGTCTCTGTCTTGTCTGTTGTCTACGACGATTCAACCAGATTTTTGGGGCTTTGCCATCTTTTTGCACTTTCGCCTTCTCCTCATGGCCCTGGGCGTCTCCTCTCCTCTACTCTCCTCTCCTCTCTCCTCCCTCGTGCTGGCTCCAAGCGGCTGTAGCAACCGCTCTAGCGACAGGTCCGGCTGCCCCGTCCTATGCGTGGAAGAAATGGAGGTGTTCTAGAGCTTCCTGCAGACGAAGATGAAGAAGATGACGGACCCCTTCTCTGTGTCCCCCTCCTTGTCTCCCTTCTGTTCCATCCCTGGTGGTGTGAGCCGTGCTTCTTCGATCCAAGCCAGGCAGACGTCTGTCTGTCTCTACGTCTACAGTATATACGATTCATGGCCAAGAGCAGGCAGCAGACAGGATGGAATTAAAAGGGTAAATGCATTGGGCCTGGCAAATTGCATATTGCTCCGCACGCGCCAATCTGAGGCTTCTATATACACAAGATGCAAGTTCCCGGGCCGGTTGGTGCATATCGCTCGCTTCATGCAAGCTTCATCACGAAAGCATGGCCAGCTCGCTCGTTGCGAGGGTTAAACGTGGTTGTGGACAGACTTGACGCGTGCTAGGCACACGCACGAACGAAGCGCCCCGAGAGCTGGAGCGGAAACCCGTACTAGGCAAGATTTAGCTAAGATCCGTTTTTCCAGCCGATTCTCGAAACATTTCCGGTACCTCGTCACGCCCCTTCACTTAAGCCAAGGGTTCATGTTGCCAGGTAGGTATGATGATCTGCTCATGGATCCATCCTCTCACCAAGCACCAAGAAAGCAGAAGCAGCACATTCTCCACGGCCAGTACCGAGAAGGTGTATCAGTATCCTCTGTACAACATGTAGGGTACCGCCCTATGCCACGGAGACTACCGACTCGTTCGGGAGATACAGCAGGACCTGACCAGAGTGGACCTGAGGACTCACGAAGCGACCGCGCTGTCTGTCCTTGGGTCTCTTTTCCCACGTCGACAACACATCCACATTTCCTAGGGGGGGCCAGAAAAATTCTTGGCCAAACCCCGCTCGGCAGCGGCTGGTAGGTACGATCTAGATTTTATGCTCCCACATTCATGGTTCGAGACCCCCCCCCTCGTGGTACCCAACCCAGATACAAACGGGGCTAAAACATGTTATTGAGATGAGCTCGACAGGGGAGGGGCACTGGGCAGGCTTTGTTTGTTTGAGGTCTGGTCCCGGGCAAATATATGCATGTGAAGGCGCGCCAAGCATGACTCGGACTCGGTCCTTCTTATGTAACTTGGGTACAGTACCGAACCGACTTCAGCTCTGTTGTAACGGAGTACGTACATATATGCATACATAGTAATAAGGCAGGCTGTGCCGACGGTGCGGCAGTTTACTCGGCCTTGTCATGGCGGGCAGGTCCGGAACCGAGAACCAACACACAAAAACAAGGCTCCCCGCTTGGCCACGGCGAGGGCTCCCGATTGAGGAAGTGCTGTCCGTTCGAGATGAGATGTGGGCTCAGCAATGATGTACATGGTGTTTTGGGTGCGAACTTGTCCTGAGAAGCACAGTGATCGGATCGTCGGCCACGGCTGCTTGACAGGATGGATGGGGAGCGGGTTGTCGGGAGGGCTTCTCACGGAGGCGGCGCGGTCGGACAGATGGTCGTGGCCGACCTGAGGAAACTATCTATTAGTAATCTCTCTCTATACATTAACAGTAGACCATGGTATTCCTTGAGGATGCTGGCTAGGCCAGACTCACAATTGTCACCGATATCAGAACGCAAACCCTGGCCCCTTGAGTGACGATGAGGGCAAGTTTTTGCAGCGCCTTTTTCGTAGGATTCTTCTTTTTTAATTTCAATTTTTTACTTCCTGCATGTGTTTTCATCGTAGGACGTAGAGCTGGGTGAAGATGGCAGTGGGCTCAATTCAGGAATCCCATCCCATGAGCCGGCGTCCAGGTTCAACCAAGTAAACCATGACCAGCTGCTCAACAGCCAATCAGTGACCACTGAAAGAGGCAATTACAAATCCACATGAGCACGCCCATGCCACGGAGCAGAGCTGACATAATCCCAAGCCATCCGAAGAACCCGGAGCGAGCTTTGCAAGGCAAGGCCCAATGGGCAACAGGGTAGGCAGCCAGGGCAGCCAGTCAACTTTTGCCGTGCCGTGCCCCCCCCCCGCCCACGTCAAACGAACATGATGCCACACGCAAAAGGTCAAAACCTCAACTTGTTCCACTCGCCGCGCCCGTCACCGAAATGAAAGTCATCAGCAAGGAGGAGGAACGGGAGCACTACAACCAGGTGCTCAAGGGCGGCCTGGTAGGCGGCACGGCCAGCCTGGCGCTCGGTCTAGGCGGCGTGCTGCTCGCGTCGCGGCGGTACCCTGCCTTCCGGTCGCTCACGCTGCCCTTCCGGGCCTTCCTCGTCACCTCGACGGGGACCTTTGGCGCCATCGTGACGGCGGAGCGCTACTCGACGACCTTTCAGCGGCAGAACGACCCGCGGCGCGGGTACAAGGACGCCTCGCAGCGGGCCATGGACGCGGCGCGCGAGGCCGAGTCGGCGCCCGCGCGCGTCGCCGAATGGGCCCGGCGCAACAGGTACACCGTCGTCTTCGCCTCGTGGCTCGCCAGCATGGCCATCGCGCTCGCCCTCGTCGGCCGCGCCCCCATGAGCACCTCCCAGAAGCTCGTCCAGGCCCGCGTCTACGCCCAGGGCCTCACGCTCGCCGTCCTCATCGTCACCGCGGCCTTTGAGGTCAGCGATGCCAACAAGGGGAGCGGCCGGTGGGAGACGGTCATGGTGCTCGACCCCGATGATCCCGAGCACAAGCACTTGATTGAGAAGAAGATTCACAAGGAGGAGTATGAGGGGCAGGATTTGTGGATGGGTACGTCCTTTGGGAGGGAGAGAGCGAGCGAGGACATGCATGGGAAAGGTGCTGACTTGCTTTCCAGACATGGTCGAGGCCGAGGAGCGCCGTCTTGCTGCCAAAAAGGCCAACAAGTCGTAGATGAATCGCCATACGATACGAAACCTGCCATTCCCGCGTCTACTCAAAATCCAAACTCACAAATCTCAATCTCCTAGGAACAAGGCTTCAGCGGGCATTGCAGAGGCTCTTTTTGAGTCTCCTTCTCTTCTCCATTTCATCCCCTGCCGGGAGTCTCTTCTTCGTTGCAGAAAATTGCGGGTTTTCACGTCTAGACTTGTTCGTATCAAACTGTATTTCGTGACGCATCAATTTGATTACTGCCCTGGCATCCGTAGCCTCGAGTCTGCATATCGCGTGCATCTGCCAATGCCTCCCGGAGGCCACTGGCCCTCCAATCAACACAAGAGGGACTGCTTCACTTGGCACCTCTGTTCGCAGGAAACCCCTTCGACTTATCATTAGATTTTCAAAGCACAGTTACGCAGTGTCACATGTGATGTCGACATTTCCTGCAGACCATCAATTACCGATATCCCATACCAAACAAACTTTTTGCCGCTCCAGTTCTTGAAGTGTATTAGACGCATGCCTGTTGACCAGACAAATCGCCTTGAGATTGTGAGGGAACCAAGGAAATCATAATTTTTCAAACCAAAGACAATTAATCCCAAATTTATACAAAAAAAAATAATTAAACAAAATCGTTCTGCACCAAGTTACCCATCATATCGACTCGCTCATAATTATCTCCTTCAGCTTGGCCTTCTCGCCACTGTGCTCGCACATATCCCTAAACATGCCGTCATCCTTGTCCCATAGCTCCCGGGGGCTGCCAAACTCGGCAACAGTGCCTTCGCTCAGGACAAGAATTCGGTCGAAATCGGCAATGGTACTCAGTCTGTGCGCAATAACAATCAAGGTACTGTCGGTGAACTCCTCACGAATGCTGCGCTGGATGAGAGCGTCTGTTGCCATGTCAACAGCAGACGTAGCTTCGTCCAGCACCATAACCTTGGGTCGTGAAACGATGGCCCGGGCAATGCAAAGAAGCTGGCGTTGGCCCTGTGACAGGTTGCCGCCCGATTCTGATATGCCACTTGACAGATCACGGAAAATGTTGGTGTTCTTTGGCACACTTGTCGATGCAGCAGCCGTCGACGATGGCTCATTGGCGGGCGTCACCGGTGCTGAGTCGACCAGATGCACCCTTGAAAGGCAATCCTTGAGCTCTTCGTCGCTGTGGTCCTCAAAAGGATCTAGATTGGTTCGGATCGTGCCAGAAAAGAGGACTGGGTCCTGCGGAATAATGGCCAAGCGTGACCTCAAACTGTGAAGGCGAATCTTGGAAATGTCAATCCCATCGATGACCACTCGGCCAGATCGTGCTTCTAGAAAACGGAAAAGCGCCAGCGTTAGCGATGATTTTCCCGCTCCGGTACGGCCAATGACTCCGATTCGCTCGTTGTTCTTCACGTCAAACGACACGCCCTTGAGAACAGGCGGCAAGTCGTCCGAGTAGCTGACGACGAGGTTCTCGACTTTTATGTTTCCGGTCGAGGGCCATGCTGCCGGCGGCAGTTCACCTCCAAGATCTTCTGTTTCCACCTCGGTATATTCAATGACACGCTCAGCCGCATTCATGTCCAGTTCCAAAGAGGCATACCCTCGAATGGCCATGAGCATGTTTCCGGAAAAGTCCAGAGCAAAAGACAACGTAAACCCTGCCAGCGCCGCATCAACAAACGATGACCCGACGACAATAATACCAACAACAGTCGTGAAGATGGAACCTATCAGTGCCATCCGGAATCCCAGCCAACGGTTGAGAGTCCAGTTGTGCACAGAGATTGTGTCCCAGTTGTCGAGGAAACTGTGCATTCTCTCAACGTATGCCTGGGTTTTCTGGAACGCTCGAAGCGTGGACACGCCGGCCAAGGATGAGTTGAAGAGTTCAAACACGGGCGACTTGGCGTTGCTTTCCAGTCTCTTTACCGGCCGAGCCCCGGTCAGGAATTTGACGGCAACAAATGCGCCAGCAATGAACAAGATGAGAGCTAGGGGAAGCATCAGGCTCGAGACCAAGAGGGCGGCCACGCATATGCCCAAGAGACCCAAGACCCGCCAAAACATGAATCCCAAGTCCATGGTGATTCTATGGTCGATGACATCAAAGTCCGCCGTCAACCTGTTGAGCACTCGGCCAACCGGCACAGTATCTAGCCATCGCAGACGGGTGCGCAGAATAGTGAAGAGAATTCTACGGAACAAGGTACGGGCAGCCTTGACGCACATGACGAAAGACCAGATAAACCGCAGCGTACCGATAATGCCGCTGGCGGCAGCAATGGCAACATAGATCCATAGATAGTACGAGAGGCTGTGCTCGGATTCGCTCGACTTCAGAATCCGAGATGTGGTGGCCGAGTGCAAGATGCTGTGCTGGTAGGACAAGCCGTATGCCATGCCATGCTCACGGGATGCATTGGCATACGTATGCTCTGAAGCCCCCGTCCAGACACGCACCCACCAGTTACGTCCAAGATTTCCGGCTTCATATGCAATGAACAAGAATGCGCAGACACTCCAGAAGAGCCAGCCGCCACTGCTGCTGAGGAACGTGTTGTAGATGCGGGCTTTGACGTTGCCCTTTTCACGCGCCTCATCTAGGACAAACTTCTTGGCCGTCTTGGATGAAACCTTCTGCAAGCCATTGACACCTTCCTCCAAGCCCTCCAACTCGTCGATAGACACACCCTCGGAGTTCACGACAGTCGGCTCATCCGTCGCACCGCCTTCATCATTCTCATACCGGCCTTGTTCATGGCTCTTGATCAATTCAAGCGTACCATCCTCGACCAAATCTGACGTCAGACCCGAGTGCAAAACAGTACCCTCACCAAGCTCGACAAAATATTTCGTGACTGGCTCCACTAGAGCGACGTGATGAGTGACCAGAATCCTCGTTCTCTTGTTGCAGATGGCACCGGCAATACACTTTTCAAAGATCTGGCGACCCACGTGGGCGTCCACGGCGCTGAAGATGTCGTCCATCACAAGAATTTCTGCTCTCGAGTATATGGCACGTGCAAGAGTTAGTCGCCACTTCTGACCACCACTTAGATTAATGCCGTTCGCGCCGAGCTCGGTCTTGTCTCCGTCGGTGAGGATTTCGATATCCTTTTTCAACGCACACACGTCCAGAACCTCTTCATATCGATTTTCAATGAACGGTAATCCAAAGAGGATGTTGTCGCGAAGGGATGCGCTTTCGAGCCAAGGGCTCTGTCCCACATAAGCCACGGCACCAGGAAGTATCCAGTTTCCCGCATGCGCTTTTCCATCATGACGATCGAGGGGGGGGACGGTACGCGGTACAAATATTTGGCCCCAGAGCAGATCCGCTTCTCCAAGAAGTGCATTCAGCAACAGGCTCTTGCCAGTGCCCGTTTTCCCAGAAATCACAGACAGCTCACCAGCTGGGAATGACAAGTTGATATTACTGAGGAGAAACCGTTCCTCTTCGGTAGCTTCATCATCGACTGGCCAGGCAATTGTAGCATTGTCGAAGGCAACATCGTGGCCTTCACTCAAAGTCTTCCTCATCTCTGGACCCTTCAAGTATTTGTCAATACGCCTAACAGAAACCAGCGTATCAATGCCACCAGTCAGAAGTTCTGGAAGTGCCGACAGGGATACTTCCAAGCTCTTGAACACTCCGATGCTCACAAAGGCAATGGACGGAGCAAGATAGCCGTTGGTTATGGCATAAACAGCCAAGGATGTGGCAGCCAGGATGATCGGACTTGCCACCCAACAGAAGAACAACACGCTGTCCGCTTTGAACACACTCTTCAGAGATGAGATTTCAATTTCTCTCATTTCAAGAATCTTTTTCTCCCATTGATCTTCCAGTGCAGAGAATTTGATTTGCCGCATGCCGAGCAACGCCTCATTCACCACGGCTAATTTGTTGTCTCGACTCTTCATGAGTCTCGTATCAGCTTTAAGATAGAACTTGGCAGCGACAGTGTTGACCGGAAGAACGATAGACCAGGCCAAAATTCCAGCGCCGAAAGGGATCCAGCCAATGAGTTTCACGAGATAGCCTGAATAAATCAGCAGTTTTCCGATGCTGCTAACAATAAATAGCTGCGTCATTCCAAAGTCGGAAATATGTTTCGCATCGACACCCACGAGGTTCACAATGGCTTGTTTGGATTTCAGGACGCTGTCATTTTGACTGTCGTTGTCGTCCGTCTCTTTGTCCTTGAGCTTGACCTTATCCGCGTCAACAGGTTCACTTTCAGGCGCCTTCTCCGCATTCTTCACATTTTTTCGGCGCAACGACTTCTCAAAGATAAGGGCACAGAGCTGTCCTCTGACAGGAGCGAAGAGTTTGGTTATGGAAAGCCACACAATCCAACCGTCGAGCCACTACAACTTCAGTTAGTACGTCCCTAGTTCACACGGTGCCGATTAGGGTGTGCTTGGGACAAAAGCCAACCTGTTCAGTCAAAGTGAAAAATCCCAAGAGAAAGACTAATCTCCAAAGCCCACTGGGCGTTCCCATGCCAGCATCTCTATCCTCAAGCATCTGTACAAGTCGAAGCATGGCCCAGAAAGGGCCAATGCCAACAATGCATCGAAACACAATTACAGTCCATTGCAAAGCAAGACGTGCTCCATAAGCCTTGAGAAGAGATTGTAGCAAACCCCCTTGGTAGTTTGCCTTGTTCCAAGATTCGACGAGGCTCTCGGCCCGAATAGTATGGTCAGGCCGGGGAATATCCTTGGGGTCCAAATCACCCTTCCGCTTGGCAGTCTCGAGCAGATCGCCCACCCAGCTCCATGTGTATCGGCTCAGAACAGAGGTGGACCACTCGCGATCAACCTTTTCCCCTTTGTAGAAAACATCTGGTCGGCGAGGCAGGGTTATGCATGAAAAGAGCAGCGGGATTGTTACAGCGGCATTGAAAGCTCGCACAACAAGCTGCGCATCTTGTCTTGAAGCTACGAAAGCACCGATGTGGATCGCTTGGGTTGTCGTTATGGAAGCAACTATCAGGGATGAAAAAAACGTCCAAAGACCCAGATCGTGCGACTTGACGGTTGAATGTTGGGCTTTGATGAAAATTGCTTGCAGAACGATGGCAGCCTAAGGCGAATTGCCAAGTCAAGGATTAGCACACGTTATTTGTGTACATGATCGGCAATTTCAAGTGACAGGGTCGAAGCGGTTAATGGACAGCCACCATGGCTCGCAAGACTCGAGGCACACTCACCCAACTAGCAGCGCACAGCCAGTTCTCGACAAAGAGACCATCCCCAAGCGGATGGAGCATTGACAACACAGCAGCAACAATGGAAAGACTGAAGCCGACTCCTGAGAAGAGTAGAAGACAAATTTTGGGTTTCTTGTTGGAAAAGGAAGCCATTGTCTCTGGTGTACTTTTGCCATCGACATCTTCATAGAAATTTTCTGGCGGCGTACGTTGCCGAGCTTGGGCAAGCTGAGCGAAGAGGCCAGGCAAGGTAATGATGCCAGTGGCCCCAAGGCCTGCGGCAGAAAGAGGCAGGAGCAATGCCTCAATCATGATGAGGCGGCTGTGTTGCTGGGTAAATTTGGGTGATAGGCACAGATCCTGCCCCGAAGTCTCGAAATTCAAAAGAAGAATCTCTACGAGAAGGGTTCTGGCCGAGGACACTGGAACCGGGACAGTCGCACGATGGGCCAGGGAAAAGAAGCTGCCGGCTTTTCCAGGGTGTGAAAGTTGACTCGATTGCAAGCAGTAGCTCAACTGTATTCATAGGAACAAAACAAACTGGACTGCAACGGAAGACCCATGGGATGTAGAGCCCGGGATAAGGCGTGTTGATGGAGGGCGTGATGCGAATCGACAACCACCGGCTCCCACGAACCACGGCGTGGCAGCCTGTTGTTAAGTAAAATTAAATGCAGAGGTAAGAATTGACGAGAGAAGAAGCAGAAGAAAGTAAAACTATTGAGCCAATGATGCCAACAGAAGGGAATATAAGCTGCCAGGCAGCAAGACCATGACGGGATTTGATTCCGAGGAGTCATCGGGCAACCCTGGTTTGCTTTAGCTCTTACCCAAGTTCCAACTTGAGCTCGACGCCACAAGCGAGTGAGCAAATTGGCCTCGGTCCACAGCTGCTGCGCGGGTGTGCGAATTAGCGAGTTGTAAATAACGTGACTGACTGCTAGTACTTCTGTGTTAGCCTGGTCTCCCCATAAATTTCAAAGTACCCAGGTGCCTAGGTACACAATAGCCCACATTGTCCTGATTGGCCGCATCATCTCCTGCAAGTGACCATGGCTCTCCATCTGACCCCTGCCCAGAGAATGGTTAATAACCTACCGACTTTGGGGGTGAGACATTCGAACTGAATGTCGTTCCGGGGGGGGGGGGGCCTGTGTTCCAGCTCGAAGCCCAGACGGTGGGTACAGAGCTCGTCTCGATGTGATATCCCGCCGTTAATAAAAAAGAAATAGCGTTGGCTGATGGACGAGGTATAGGCGCCTGCGCCGGATTGAGCAGTGGTGGCGAGCTGGTCCAAAACCTGGCACCGAGGCCGGTCGGCCCTATGTCTTGATGAGCTCGGGGTTAGGGATAGTGAGTGGCACAGGGCAATGAGCCAGCACATCCATCTCGTCGACGACTGTCCGCCTGTACCTATGCCTTGTCTCGACGTGGAAATTCGGTGGATTCGACAGTCATGGCGAATCGCGTTCTGCAGGTTTGCGGCTGCAGGGCTTGCTTCTGACGCCTATTTAGGAAGGAGTTGGAGGTGCCGCTTGCCGTGGGTGCCACTTATTCTCATTGTTCACAAGTCTCATTGGAGACATTCGCTTTCGTTGCAATGGGCCGGAGAAGGGTTGCCCAATCTAGATCTGTATAAAAGTTCGAACGTGAAATAGCCAATTGAACACGCAGAAATATTTAGGAGCTAGTTAGTCTGAGTTGAGGCGGCCCACACACACCCGTCACACATCCGTCACACACCCGTCACCCGACTTATCAACGTCGTTGGCCAAAACCTCGAGTACGGCTTCCGTCCAGACAAAATGCAGAAAAAGTCATGCCTTGTCGTGCGCTTAACGGAGCATCCTGGTGCCTCTAAAGAACCGCGCCACTACGCCGCGTCACGCCGGTTAGCACTTTTGTCGAAGGCATCCGCTTTGCGCTACTTCAGACCACCAAGTCCGAATAGTCGCCGTAGTTGTAGAAAACAATCCTTGCGCGGGTACCCGCAGGTAGTACTGGCGACATTCGTCAGTCCCAACGGATCTAATTTTCTCCGTGGTAAATCTGTAGGACCCACTATTTAGACCAGTCTCGAGGAATCCGTCGATAAGTCTCGTGTTTCCGCCTTGTACATGATTAATTAGACCGATCGAGCAGAGATCTGGGATGATCCGCCATGTCGACAAGCCCCTCACAGAATCCCTGGATTCATGCAACTGTTCGGTTTTGGCTGAGGCAGCGGAGTTGATGTCGCATTTCTCGTCATGCCACAACTCAACTCGCTACATCGATGTCTTCTTTATTCTAACCACACGCAGGCCAGACTGGGTACCACAATTTTTTTTCGATAAGATAAGTTAATTCAATGCCGTAATTGAATTGCCAACTGGACAAACGATTGAAGGAGACATTGCCAAGATGGTGTTGATGGACGGGACTGCGATGTACACATTGGTACAAAATGTATGACTCACGAAGCAGGTGAGATTTTTTTCTTTGTCTATTCCGTACACATTGGTGCTGACGGGAAATGGACCACGGATTGTGGCGGGCGTTAGCCGCACCATCGCACGAGATTGCTGTCATTCATTAGTTGACCAGCTAGGCAGGTAACAGATTTCACGACATGTCTTGCCGTAGTATTGATAGGTTGGATTTGTCTAACAATCTGTCATACTGTTGTTGCTGGCCAACGTCTGCGCATTGATCCTGGGTGCTTAATGGGCACGATTTGGAGGAGGGTAGGATTCGAACTTTTATTGAAGGAGGGGAATTTTTTAATTTTAATTTTTAATTTTTAATTTTTTTTAAATTTTTTTTTTTTCAAAAAAAAAACAAGGAACAGCAAGTGCAAAAACATACAACACTGGGTATTCGCTGGTCGTCACCGTCCCAACTACTAATCCAGCGCTCGCCAGTTTCTCTTCGGAGATCGAACGGGATCCAGATTTTGCTAGCGGCTATGGTCGTATGTGATGATGATTGAAAGTTTTTTGATCTATAAAGCCGTCATGGTACGGAGGTAAACGACAACAAGTGCTCTCTGCTTTGCACACACTCGATCCGTCACAGCGCGAGTCGGCAGCAACTGAAACAGCCACTTGCAGAACTCCTCAAACTGCCGATCCAACAAGCCGGCGAAATAGACACGTCTTGTTCCCAGAATTCCCGAAATGTTTCGTGATCCGCGGCGAGAAAATGTGCGTCCTTGAGTCATGGAGCCGTAAGAAGCTCACAACATCCACGACTGACCACGACTGAAGCAGGCATCGGAAGCTAATGCACTGACCGACGGACTACCCTGATTTGCCTAACGGCTTGTGTTACCTACGTGCCTAAGACGTCGTCCGGGCAATGATTCATCGACGGAAATACAATCCGGTAACCAATAGCAAGAAAAAAGACTATGGGTCGCTCGTACTATTTCGGGATACACAAGCCAGCTGAGACTGCATGTAGAAAGCCCTTGGCTTGTACGACCGATCGTCTGTCAATCGACTCCATCACAAATGGGTCGGCCAGCGGCTTCAATCAAAAACGCCCGACAGATTTCCCCGCCCCGTGTGTAAAACGCCATGCCTAATTCACGAGTTGCTGTGGGATGAATGGGGATCGCCAAGCTGCGTCACTGGAACAATGTTACACAAGCAATTTCCCACAGCCATGTCCAGACTCTGCCCTGATGAGCCAGAAACTTGGGCCTTCTCATCCATCCAGACCCTGCATCATTTCGGTCTGCAAAGCGTCGGTCATCATCTTCAATCCGGCTGTCCATGTTGCCAACGACGATCAGGCTCACTTCGTTTTACGAGGTAAAGGGAAAAGAAAAAAAAAATTAAATAAACAAGAATACGGCTGCGACCTTGGCACACCGTGTGACGACAAACACTTCGAGAGTGGAGAGAAAAGTCTCAGAAAGAGAAGCAATCCCGATTTGATGCTTCCTTGGCAAAACTGCTGGCCGAGTACAACGCCAGGTAGACATGGGTCTCTCAGAATCGGGCCAACCTGCGCGGGATTGTAGCTGAAGGCCGAGAGCATATCGCCGATTTGCCAATCGAGTCCAAGAGCGAGATTTGGTCTCGAAAAAAAGAACTTTATACCATGCATTTATGATGTATGACTCTCGAATCCTCGAATCCTCATTGGAGAATGCCGTAACACGGCCTGGAAGTGCCTACCTTGCTTGGATATCCACATATGCAGCCAGTTACTCAGAGTAATACCGAGAATGATAAGACGCAAGCATCGCCTCTGAGCCTCTGTCTTGGAATTTCTTATTGGGAGATGATGATGACATTGCTTGCTGTACTTGATAGTTTGAGCAGGTACATTAACATGGCTCTTCAAATGCCTATCTCTGCACTCAACGTGTTGCACCCCTGTGTGTTACGTAAAACCGCGGCAACCGGGGGAACAACAAAGAGATTGATGATTGTCAACTGATCATGTAAGACCCCGGGTAGGTGGCGCACAGAGTGGTCGAGAGTAATTCAAGAAAAACTGGTTTCCTGGCGCTACGTCCTGATTTAACAGAGCCGCAGTCACAGTGCCTTGCTGTGGCAGTCGAAATGTTCTCCATACAGGGTGCGAAAAAGGTAAAGCACCTTATCCCGGGCAACGAATGACCTTTTGTCTTTCCGTGATTAAAATATCTTCCAGGTTCTAGCCGTCGCCAATCTACAACTCTCCTGGCCTATTCCTTGCAGTAATAATTCCTCTTGCCTTAATACGTCGCGGATACACCCCATCATCTCGGCGCGTTGATGAACCACGCCGAGCGTTTCAAAGCCGTTTCATGACGATTGCGACGGTAGGCTTGGATGATGTGATCCACTCGGTGATGGACGAGATGAATGAGATGATGCTATGATGCCGTCGTTGGGCAAGATTGTAGGTTGTAGGCGGAGAGGGCATTCTCGCCAAGTCGAATCAGATTATTGTCGCAACAAATCGACAAAGCACGGGTCTCGCGCACCAGACAGCCGTACTTTCAGGAGCTCGCTCTGCTCGTTTTAGTTGTTCTACTCCTGGACCCCCCTTCGACCACAAGCACAGGCGCTTTGTTCGTTGATTGACACGATAGGCTTGGCGCAATTCAGCGTACAACAGCCCCGAGGGTGGACACCCGGAACAGCTCGGTTCTCGACCTGATGAAAGAAAGCATCGTGGTCAAAGGCTTTACGAATTGTTGACATGGCTCAAATCTCAAATACCCATGCAGGAGAAGGGGAAGAAATCGGTGGCTTTTCTTACTGCGTCGGCATCATGAGGGGCCCGAGCTTTGCTGCATTTCCTTTTCCTTTTCCTGGCCAGCAAAGGCCGATCTTGTGTGTATTCTTGTTTCCGTAGCGGGCTGCAGGCCACCCTTTCTGAGGCTTCGAGGGGGAGCATAAACAATGAGCAGGATGCATATGCGATTTGTAGTTGCTGACGGCGCAGATGGCAAACTTGCGGCCAACAGCTCGCCCAGGCTATGCATGCATGCACTGGATTGTATGCACTGTGGGATGACTGCTGTTGCTGGGCGGCAGGTGGCGGCAGGTGGCGGCAGTGGCGACCAACTCTCAAGATCCTCGGCGGGATGTGATTGAACGAACGTACGGCGCGGAAATACCATGTCACGGCAAGGAATTTGTTTCAGGGCGTTCAAGTGCTAAAGTGGCACGACACACCGGCGAGGGCTACTGCGGGGCTCCAGAGGTGTAGGGCGGGGAGCTTGGAGGGCAAGCAAAGCAAGAATGGTGGTGGATGGCTGCTGGAAGGCTACTGGAAGGCTAGTGTAGTGGATGGCTAGCGGTTGTCTAGCGGATGGCTAGCGCACAAGGCAGAGTCTGGAGTCTGTCAGTGCGAACCAACAGCTGCACATGAATACATGAATAGACTCGATTCATATCCGATCCATATCCATACCTAGGTACCTGCTGTACCCTGCTGTGCCCCCCCGTGTTGGCGCAGTTCAGTCTGGTGTAATTGTAATTGAGGTTTAATGGTTAATGGGCTTTTGGCTGCCCGGCTGCTGCTCTTAGAAGAGGGAAGGATGCAAGGATGCAAGGTTACAGGATGCCACTGCACGCCTGACGCCCATGTATGGTCCCATGCGTCCCATGCGTCCCATGCGGCCCATGCCCACTGCGCCCACCCACTCCAGTCAAAACTGTCACTCGATGCACTTCACCACAAGACAGACAGACGCCCATCCTGCACGGCGGTGCGTTTGTGTTTTATGTTTTGTGCTTTGTTCATCAATGTCACCACCGGCTGCATCTTACGTGTAAATCCTGGCCCTGCCAATTCTGCTCCCTCTCCATCCCCTCCGCCTCTTCTCTCTCTCCCTCTCTCCCTCCCTCCCTCCTCTCTCTCTCACACACACACACACTCTCTCTCTCTCTTTCTCTCTCTCTCCCTCTCCCGTCAAAACGCTCTCCTCTGAGCTTCAAGCTGGCGGCCTGTCCTTTGCATCCATCTTTTGCCTTTGCGTCGTCCGCTTCTGCCGGAACCGACTTGCTGTGCGCTGCAGCCATTGAGAAGCTGCGTGGAGCTACCTGCGGACTGCCGGCAGCATATCGTACGACAAAAGTCCCACAACACGCCATATATCACGTATCAATAGCAACTAACACTAAAGTCCAGGTCGGCGAGCGGCGGTTCATGCTTCCCAGACTTCCAAAACACAAAGCCTGCCAGCCGCGAACACGTTTACCTTGACCCTCTCCATGCCGTGCGACAGCCGTCCGCCTTGATATACTGCGCTTGTGATCATGAAGGCCGCGCCGCTCATCATCAATTGGCACGATCAAAACGCCCCTGTTTACTCGGCACATTTCGAGCCTTCTGGGAAGGGCCGTCTGGCTACAGCTGGTGGCGACAACCACGTTCGAATCTGGAAAGTCGACTGTGATGGTCCTGAACGAAAAGTCGACTACCTATCTACGCTGACGAAACACAACCAAGCCGTGAATGTTGTTCGCTGGGCTCCGAGAGGTGGGTGTCGAGCAAGCTGCTGCTCTTGTACACGGCACGGTTGAACATGCCCGTGTCTCTTTTTTTCCCATCATGACTAACTGCTGCATCTTCAATTACCAGGTGAAACCCTGGCCTCGGCGGGCGACGATGGCAATGTGATTCTGTGGGTCCCCAGCGAATTGCCTCCTTCGACCTTTGGCGGCGACACACAAGACGATAAAGAATCATGGAGAGCAAAACATATGTGTCGCTCTAGCGGAGCCGAGATATATGATCTGGCATGGTCTCCCGATGCTGCCCACTTCATTATTGGCAGCATGGACAACATCGCCCGAATATACAATGCCCATACAGGTGAGCCCGACCCCGACCAACCGAGTATCGCTCCAACGAATTGCCGTCTAAACCCTCTGCAACCGACAGGAACGCTCGTCAGACAGATCGCCGAGCACAGCCATTATGTCCAAGGTGTAACTTGGGATCCCTTGAACGAATACATTGCTACACAGTCCTCCGACCGATCTGTCCATATTTACTCCCTCAAGACCAAGGATGGACAGTACACGCTAAGTCACGACGATAAGCCCCCGCGGTTGGCAAGTCATATCAAAGCAGATCTGCCTCCACGACGAATATCCTCGAGCAGCCCGGCGCCGCCAGACTTTGGTCATCGATCTCAGCTGTCCATGGTAGATGCCGCCGCATCAGTGGGATCTCCTGCTCCTTCAGCACCAGGAACACCAACCTCGAATCCGCTTCCCATGAATCCACCAAGCGTAGTTAGCCACAGCCGACGATCCTCATTCTCATCACGACGTTCAGCTTCGCCTGCCCCGAACCTGCCCCTTCCGGCGGTCATGCCCATGGAAGCTTCACCGAAACCACAACTAGGCGCAAAGAATGCTAGCTTATACGCGAATGAAACCCTTACCTCCTTCTTTCGCCGGTTGACCTTTACACCTGATGGCAGCCTTTTACTTACTCCTTCGGGGCAGTATCAAACCCAGTACCAAGCGGAGAAGGATGCAAAGCCCACGTATGAGGTAATCAATACAGTGTACATTTATACACGCGGTGGAATCAACAAACCGCCTATTGCTCACCTGCCAGGACACAAGAAGCCTTCAGTCGTGGTCAAGTGCTCTCCCATCTTTTATACGCTACGCCAAACGCCTCCATCTACAAAGCACATCACCATTGACACGTCTGGCGGTGAAGCACTGGCCTCTTTACCCGAACCAATCGAGAAGTCGTCTCCCTCGAACGCGGTAATGGAACCTCCTCCACCTCCAGCGAGTACTACGTCTGAACCTAGCAGTACCCTATCCAAGGCTCCCAGCGTGGAGACAGACGCCCTCACGCCCGGCCCCATGCCTGCATTTTCACTACCATATCGCATGGTATATGCAGTCGCGACCCAAGACTCGGTACTTTTGTATGATACTCAGCAGAAGACCCCTATCTGCATTGTTAGCAACTTGCATTGTGCTACTTTCACCGATCTAGCTTGGTAAGAACGCTCGCTGCCACATTCATGCTTGTCGTTTCATGTCGAGAATTACCCGACTAACGTGTAGTCGATGATAGGTCGAGTGATGGGCTTACTCTCATTGTTTCGTCCTCGGACGGCTTCTGCTCCAGTCTTTCGTTCGTTGCCGGCGAGCTAGGTGAGGTGTTCAAGGGTGACATTGTGCCGCCTAAAGTAAATTCGACTACTGCAAGTGCCAGTACTCCAGCGGCTGCGGCCCCTTCGACGCAAAATACACCAACTCCCACTCCGACTACAAGTTTTGCGCCACCTTCCCCATTCCCGAATGGCTCACAACACCAGCATCGTAATTCAGCTAGCTCTTTCACTGCACTGTCACCACCAGCCTCGGCCCCGGCAACATCACAAAGGCCATCGTCTCCAACCCGGTCGAATTCGACATCCTCTGTTGCCACCCAGTCCTCGTCGGTGCCCACCGGAGTTCTCACCAACCCTCATCTCATATCAGGAAGCGTGCCAGCTCTGACTGCCACAAACTCGGCCAAAGCTGGCGGGTTCCCAATCACGACGCCACCAGAGACACCCCGGAGCACGACAGGCAGCATTGCTGGTACTAAGCGGGACGCTAGCGAGAGTGAAAAAGAGGACACAAAGGAGCCTAAGAAGCGGCGAGTAGCACCAACCCCTGTGGAAAAGTCTTTGTCATGATGACATCGGGGCATTGAGGCTCTGGCGGTATGGATCCAAGCGGACGGCACGAACAAGAAGGTGGTGGCCCATAATCATCTGACGTGCTAAAGGATCGAATTGTCTTGAAATGCGGTATTGTATATGCACGGACTGGCGTTTTTTTCTTCATACCTTGTTCCTTTGGCTTTTGGTACAGGCGGGTAGTTTTGCAGCAAGTACAGCAAGCCAGCCCATTTGCTCTGCAGAAAAAAAAAACATGTACTCTCTGCCCTATGCTCCTCTCGCATCAGGTTGGTCACGCCGAGTCTGTATTCTGTGGGCGGTAAAGCACAAGGTATTCAGTGCTTGCAGGGAAGGCTGGCCCATACATGGCTGCTTCGAAATAAAATAACGTTTTAGAGGCTCGGTTCAGTACACGCTCCCATCCCTGTCTCTGTATACATCTCGTTACGCCCTCGTCATGCATGAAGTTCTCACGTCGTCCCGTCACGATGCTCTGCTCGCGCTGCACACGTGCATAGAATGGAGTCGAGAGGCGCTGCATCCTTATCCCTCTTCTGTCAGTCTCCCGCACTCATCTGTTGATTTCCACGTCTGTGCACTTTGTACAGAGTCTCGCCGCTCACCCTCTGCCGCGAACTTGCATCCATTCTGTCCAGACAAGTCAGTACTCCCCGTTGATAATGAATGCTGCCTTGAATAAGCAGCGCAGGATCCGCATTTGCCCTCGGAATCTCTTGACCCCGTGAATGAGATCTTGCTCCTTTCGGAACAAGTGGCTTTTCGTCGCTCAGGGTAGAAACGCAGGTACTTTTTTTGAACTTCCGGTGTCGTAGTCGCGTGTTCGGCTGGGCTTGGATCCCATGTATTGGAGTAAGCTGGGCTGCGGCGGGCGACTGTTTTCGACTTGGACCGGGCGGATGCGGAGTCGGTCGGTCTAGCGCGCATTCAAGATTCTTTTCGACGGGGTTGGGCATGAGATCTGGGGTTGAAAGCCATTGTGCAGGGTGATTGAGAGCTGGCGATACTTGGCTGAGGCCATGGAAATGGAAAGTGGGCCGTGGTGTTGAGTGTTATGTAATCAGTCGTGCACATGTCAACGGTTTCGGCGGCCGTTTTTACTTGCACTGATGACCCCCTGCGTCTGTGACCGCCGCTTGACTGCAGGGTTCGATCAATTGTACGAACTGGTGCACTGTAGCACGGACGGCTTCTGCATCACCTTGGCAGCGCCGCAATCTGTTTTAATTCGCAGGTGGGAATAAATAATAAATCTACTGATGATTATTCGATGATGGGCGCCGTGGATGGTTTGCCGAGGCACGGCTCGAGGTGGCAGCCGCTCCGGCGTCGAGGGACCGCTTTGGCAGATGGGGGCTGATTGGGGGGGGGGGGGAGTATGCGCGGCTCGGTGGCACAACTAATGCACAGCACTTCACTTGCACAAGCGCTTGCACAGCGCACTGTACAATCCCCACATCTCCAGCGCCAAGCCCTTCTCGGCCCCGACTTCAGTCACTTCACTCCAGACGTTGTCTGCTCCTCCAACTAAACCTGTCTGCTTTCCATCCTGCCCTCTGCATTTTCTTCCCTCCGTCGCTCGTACGGGATACCAGCGCTTCCCGGCCGTCTCTTGCTGCATCTTTGTGTGCTGCATCGCCGTCTGCCGGTGCCCACAGACTGCTCCGAAGTCGCCTCCCGCGGCCAGCACTTTTCGTGAACGTAGCGGCTTCGGTCGTCGGTATCAGTCCCAGCCTCGCTTCTCTCTTTCTTTCCTGCCCTTTCTCTGCCCTATCTTCCTGACCATGGCTTCGCCGCTCAAACCGTGGGAGATGTCCGGCGGCTCGGCGCCGACGGCTGGTATGTGTTGCCCGAACCTCATGGCTGCAGGGCCGGCTCTGGCTGACAAGACCATGTTCAACTCTGTAGCACCTCCTCCCGCGACCACATCTATATCTGCGTCTACTACTGCTCCCGCTGCTGCCTCTACCGCTGCACCGTCCGCCTCGAGTGCCCCCCCTGTTCCCGACCGCCCCTCCTCCCTTGCTTCTGCCGTCAACCAGAATGCTTCGGCGTATAGTCGCGTCGGCGGCATGGGCATGGGCACTTCGCCGTACAGCACATACGGCAGCGCATACTCCTCGCCCTACTCAAGTCCTTACTCGAGGTTCGGTGGCATGGGCGGCATGGGCGGATACGGTAGTGGCATGTACGGCGGGTATGGCGGGTATGGCGGCATGTACGGCGGCGGCGGCATGTACGGCGGCATGGGAGGCATGAATCCCAACGACCCCAACAGCTTGACCAACCGCTTCAGCAACGGCACCGCGGCCACTTTCCAGATGCTCGAGGGCATCGTCACCGCCTTTGGCGGATTCGCTCAGATGCTCGAGAGCACATATATGGCAACTCACTCCAGCTTTTTCGGTATGTCTGACGTCCTGCTCAAGCCACCCATTTTAAATACTCAGTGTCCGCACCAATTCCGTACTGATTTTTTTTTTCCCCAATCGCAACAGCCATGGTTTCCGTAGCCGAGCAGTTTGGCAACCTGCGCGATACACTGGGCTCGCTTCTCGGCATCTTCACCCTTCTGAGATGGATACGGACGCTGATTGCCAAGATTACCGGTCGTCCTCCTCCGGCCGATGCGCTCGCCCTTA
The DNA here is from genome assembly GCA_000709145.1 of Balansia obtecta B249. Taxonomy (NCBI): domain Eukaryota; kingdom Fungi; phylum Ascomycota; class Sordariomycetes; order Hypocreales; family Clavicipitaceae; genus Balansia; species Balansia obtecta. Next base: position 26,120 of record JFZS01000157.1, read on the forward strand.
CCCCCGCTGCCTTTGCTCGTTTCGAAGGCCGGTCCACGGGCCCTGATGGCACCCCCGGACCCGCCAAAGCCAGCCGCAAGCCGCTCTTCTTCTTCCTCGCCGCTGCCTTTGGCCTGCCCTACCTGATGTCCAAGATGATTCGCACGCTGGCGGCCTCCCACGAAGAAGAGGAGCGCCGGCTTCAGCAACTAGCTCTCGAGCAACAACAGCCTGTTGATCCGTCCAATCTCGAATTCTGCCGCCTCCTCTACGACTACCTCCCCCAGGGCAGCAACGCCAGCATGGAGCTCGAAGCCCGAAAGGGCGACCTGGTCGCTGTCCTCACCAAGAACGATCCCCTCGGCCAACCCAGCGAGTGGTGGCAGTGCCGCGCCCGCGACGGCCGCCAGGGGTACCTCCCTTCCACATACCTCGAGGTGCTGAAGCGCCCCGGTCAGGAAGTCAAGAAGATCAAGGCTGCGCCCAGCGACGCAGGCCGCACCAACTCGCTGACGAGCACGTCCGGCCCCGTCGAAGAGGGCAAGAAGGAGTACGCCACTGCCGGCGGCATGCAACGGAGTCACTTTTACTCATGATGGCGGAGCAAAGAGGGTCTGACTGGCGAGATCATCAAACGCACTTTGTTCGACACTTTGTCTGATTCTGCTGGTGTTTGCGTCGTGCTGTTTATGGGCTAGGACAGCGGAGTGGGTTTTGCATTCGAGCCTGGACATCTTTCGTTGAAAACGTGTATATTTCAGAGCGCGGCTAGCGTTGGTGTAATTTCTTACCAAAGTCGATAATACCATGCATATTGGGACGAGCAAGACGGGACTTGTCTTTCGTGATGTATTTGAACTTGATATCTGTACCTTTGTACCTCGAGCACGGTTCTACTAAGCTATGCTCCTGGGCCTTTATTGTATGTTGTTCCGGCACATGAACTTGAACATGGCGATTGTGAAATGCGATTCATATACATCTGCTCGCAACGCCAACATGCCCACCCCAGCACCAAGCAATACTTGCCTTTCAGAGCACACCCCTGCTTCAACCTTCTGCTTCGTACGCATTGGATCTGTGCTTCGGCTGGAACTCGAAGCCCGGGTGGACTGGGCCGAGAAACATCTCCCTGCACAACGTTAGCCAGGGACCCCCAAACCAGGGCAGATACAGTTTAAATACGATGGGTGGGGGGTTGGGGGAGGGGAAGGATTGCACGTACGTTATCTTGATCCAATCCTTGTAGTTGCTGCTTGCCAGCAGCGTCTCCAGTTCATTACGGCCCACGTATGCCGGCGGGCGGTCGTTGAGGCTCGGCGGCAGGCGCTCCAGCAGGCCGATGGGGATGTACCGGTGGGCGAAGCTGAGCCACTCGAGGAGGAAGCGGCGGGTGAGGCCGATGCCCAGCTCGTCCGAGCCCCAGGCGTCGAGGCCGTAGCGAACGAATTTCTCGACGTAGGTGAGGCGCTCGGTGGCGGACTTGTCGAGGTACTGGCCCTTTTCGATCTCTTCAAAGAGCCAGGGCTTGATGAGGGCGCCGCGCCCGATCATGACGGTGTCCACGCGCGCCTTCTCGATGTGCTCTTGGTACTCTATGTGGGAGTAGCAGTCGCCGTTGCCGAGGAAGTAGATGCGCCCGTCTTTGGCGTTGGCCATGGTGCGGGCGTCGGGCTCGGCGGCCGTGTCTGTCAGCGCGTCCTTCCGGTCGTTGTAGGTCTTGATCAGGGCGGCGCATTCGCCGATGTAGCTCCAGTCGGCGCGTTTGGTGTATCGCTGCTCGCGACTGCGGCCGTGGAGCGTGATGGCTGCGCAGCCCGGGGCGCCGAGACGCTCGCTGTGCTCACGGGAGCCGAATGCCAACTTGCCAATGACCGAAGTGGCCGTCGGGCGGGAGCTCTTCACGCCAGTCCGTATCTTGGCTGTGATGGGAATCTCGCCCGACATGGCGTTCATGCCGCGGATCATGCGCTCGAGCTTGCCTTGCGACTCGAGGAGAGCTGAGCCCCCGCCGGACTTGAACACCATGTCTATGGGACACCCGCAGTTGAGGTCGATGAGACGTAGCTTGGGGCAGAACCGGCTGAGGACATCGGCAGCCTTGGTCACGATCCACGGCTGGTTGCCTGAGATCTGGGCGCCGAACCTCATGTCCTGTGAGTGGTTGTAGTCGTCGAAGACATAGTTGCTCTTGCCCGGGCTGAAAGCCGGCGGTGACATTTCTGACTCGTGCGCCTTGAGCAGTGTCCAGTCGGCCTTGGTGCCTTGGAGAAGGGGCATGCTCATGGCCATCTCCGAGTACGTGAGCTCACAGCCTAGCTCTACACATAGCCGACGGAAAGGCAAGTTGCCTTGCGTGGTGAGGGGAGCCAGTGCGGGCGTCTCGGGTCCAAAATACAACCGACGCTTCTCTGAAGGTCTGAAAGGGGGGTCGACAAATCGAGCGCGGAGGTCATCGATGCTCTCTGTGGACTGGTTCTTGCGGAGTTGGTGAAACTCGTTGTTGATAATAGCTTCGTCGTTCATCCATTTGATGTATTCGTCTGCCTTGGTAAAGTCGACGCGCTTCCGATTCAGGTCAATCTTGATGGCCATGTCAACATTGTTGTAGACCCCAGGGCGGCGTTCGTCAGTTTCATCGCCAGCAGATACTTTGACGGCTTTTGTTCCGTCCTTGCCAGCATACCTCTCGTCCTTGGAGTTGTCAATGAGAACCAGCTCCTTGCGCCCGTCCTCGTGCTCAACCTCCTTCATGTGACTTCTGACGAACCTGCACTTCCAGCCAGAGAAGCAGGTGCCGTACTGTTCGAACACGGGGCATTTGCCGTCAAACGTTTCGACGTCGCCGCGGCGTCCTTCTTCGAGATACTTGCGTACGTTATGTGACATGCGGCAGTTGTCGCCATATTTGCACTCATGGGGAGAAAACTCGGAATAGAGGGCACGGCTGTTGCAGAGCTGGACGGCATCACGGGATGTACCGAAGCTGCGTTCTGTATTCTGCCCCTTCTTCCTCTTCTCTTTTTTACCCTTCTTGCCTTTTGACCCATGGCCCCTGTCGTCCCTTGAATCTCTTGAATCCCTGGCGTCACCACCACGGCCTTCAGCTGCATCATCATCCATGGTGTCAGGATTGATGTCTCTTGCAGAAGGTGCTTCTATGATATATCTAAAGACTGGTTAGACTCGCATGAAGTGTGAATGTGTTTGTTGACCATAACTTACTCTTTCTTGATTGGGGCTACTCCAGCACGTCCGTCGGTTGCTTCCTTTGGGATTGATTTAGCGGCTTCGCCATTTCCATGTCCGTTTGCTTGTGAAATGTAATTACTGCCACTGGCCTTCTGAGCGTTGATATCCCAATTAGAACTAGCCGGATCATCCACCCTAGGTCTTTTCGCAGCCCGCTCTTCCATATGCGAATCTCTGGCCTCATTCCGTGACACAGCTTTTGCAAGATCCGATGGCATTGGGACGTTAACCTTGTTGCAAGCTTTTGTCGAAGCTGCGGGACCGGGCCCCGACTGGGGTGCAGGAGCCTGCTCCTGTTCAGTCATTTTGATGCCACCACCATCAACCACTGCGAGAATGTTCATGAAAGTGATGGATGCATGTACGGAAGGCCTGAGGTCTAATATTTATTTTACACGGCCACTAGATTTCCTAACAAGGCAAAAGCAAAGTGGCGAACAGGCGGGAAGTGTGGGCGTAGAGGTGAGTGCTGGCCCACCTCCGACGGAGATATCTGGAGTTGAAATAATTCGAAGGGAAATGGATCGTGAAAGGATTTTGAAGGCTTGAGACTATGGTGTTGAAAGGCAACTCCCAACTCGGTCAGATTTCAGGCGCTTTGCTGGTGGAGGCAAAAATTTCCACCAGTTTTTTTTTGGCGCACTTGCCAAAACGGGCCGTCGACAAGGTCAGACCGCCTGCTGGCAGCTGGGGCCTGCTGTAAACTGCCAGCTGCCAGCGGCCAGCGGCCAGCTGCAAGCTGTCACTAATCGTGCACTAGACCGTTTGCAGCTTCTTCCGGCCAATTCAAGAAGAATCCAGTGAACTGTTAATGTTGACCCTGCGGATTTGAAGTCGCAATTCCTCCGTGGATATGCCCGATGCATTATACCGTAGTACAGCCTATCAAGCACAACTCGGCGGCTGTCGGTGTAGTTGCAGAGGAACTGGTCCGCGTGCTCTTCAAGCTGCAAGTGCTACCAGTGGGGTAAATGTGGAGACTGGTACAGGGTATTTCTATAAAGAATACGCCACTTTGACACAATGGGTTACCCGATTGGCCACTGGCACCAGGCCTTATGTTGCATTTACCCCTCCGTTTCCTCCGCCTGTCTGTCAGCCCCTCGCTCAGTCGCGACAGGTAAATGGTGTACCTGACGATTCATAGCCTGCACTTTGTCCTTGTCACCCGACTATTCGCAAAACTTTTTTTCTTCGTTGTCCTCTTCCTTTTATTTTATTTTTATTTATTTTTATTTTTTTTTTGTTTTATCTCCGTGCCACTGAGAAATCCTGCTTACCGTCCGAGCTCGTCTATATGCCCTACGTGCCATGAGTTTCTCGCAGTCACGCCATGTCCGACGCCGGCACTTCAGGTCGCTCCTCTCACAAGACTGTCAAAACGAAACCCATCAAGCCAAATAAGCCCAGCTCAAAAGCCTCGTCAGGCCCATCTCAACAAGAATCCACGAAATCCCGCGACTCAGACGATTCGGAACATGAGCGTCCCAGTCCCGCGCCCTTGCCGCGGAGCCACACGCCTGGGCATCTAGCCAGCAAAAGCATCAGTGACCGACGACGGAAGCCATCCGATCTCTCGATCCGACAGCGCTCCCCGTCAGCATCCCAGGTGGCTTTGAATTCCAGCTCGATCGCATGCGTCGCATCACCACTGCCTCCTATTTCAAACAGCGCTGACCCGCCTGCCGAAGATGAAGAGAAAGAAAAGGAAAAAGAAAAGGAGAAGAAGCGACCTTCTGAGTCGCGTGCCACTTCTTCTATGGGCAATCGCAAGACCTTGTCAACGCCCGCTACGGCTCGGCCTCCAACGAAACTTACCAAGCCGCCCCGAGGACAACATGTGCCATTCCCTCCCTTCCCCGATGGTGATAGCGCCCCGGAAGTTGAACCTGCTCCAGCGTCCGGAATGTATTGGTCTAAAGCCTTTGTGTCTGGGTCACCACACTCGAACCTTCGAGCTCACACGACAACATTGATCGGATCGAATATCTACATCTTTGGTGGCAGTGATACAAATACATGTTTTAACACGCTTTACGTCCTCGATGCAGACGCATTCTACTGGTCCGTGCCACATGTTGTGGGGGAGTATCCTTTGCCTCTGAGGGCCATGACCTGTACGGCTGTTGGCAAAAAGCTGGTTATATTCGGGGGTGGTGATGGCCCTGACTACTACAACGACGTGTATATTCTAGACACTTTGAACTTTCGATGGTCGAAGCCCCGTATCCTGGGAGACAAGGTTCCTTCCAAGCGGAGAGCCCATACAGCATGCTTATATAAAAGCGGCATTTACGTCTTCGGAGGAGGTGATGGCGTCAAAGCCCTCAACGACATGTGGCGCCTCGATGTCAGTGATCTGAATAAAATGTCGTGGAAGCTCTTTTCTGGTTCCGGAAAAAATACGTCGCACGGTACCGAGATTCGCCCCAAGGCTCGAGGCTATCACACCGCCAACGTCGTAGGTAGCAAGCTGATCATATTTGGTGGCTCCGACGGAGGGGAATGTTTCGATGATGTCTGGATCTACGACATCGAGACGCACATATGGAAGCCTGTCAGCATGCCTGTTATGTATAGACGGCTCTCCCACACGGCCACCATAGTCGGCTCCTATCTCTTTGTGTTAGGCGGCCATGACGGAAACGACTACTGCAACGATGTCCTCCTTCTAAACCTAGTTACCATGACTTGGGATAAGAGAAGAGTATATGGCCGGCTGCCGAGTGGGAGGGGCTACCATGGCACTGTGCTCTATGATAGCAGGCTGATCATGGTTGGAGGATTTGACGGCGGCGAGGTGTTCGGGGACGTGTTCATCCTGGAGTTGGCAGTCCATGCATATTATTCCCAGATTAGCCATTTCACAATCGAAGTTTGAGCATGGCTCATCTTATGAGGAGTTGGATAGAGGGAGGCTTTTCATCTTATGGATATAGTACGACATTATGTTTTGGATGGCTTATGAAGAACGAGGATATATATGACTTTAGATAGCGGACAAGGCATGCATTGAGACGGAAGAAGTTAAAGGAAGTGCATTTTCAAAACCTCATCATGGAGATGCATCGTTGGGTGTATTGAAGTACTATTTCCCTGAACTCGGCTCATCAGCGACATGCCCATACCGGGACAGCTTACTCTTGGAGTATTTCGTGGCCGAGGCTTTTATTTTGAAGCCACCATGAAGCTTGTTTTGTTCAAGAACTTTGCTCGGAGAGTGTAGCACGCAACGCATGTCCGTTTCCCCGGCGACGTCCATGGATTGGGGATCCGGTGCATAATCGCACATATATGCCTCTGTAAGTTAAAGGGGTAGAGAGATCGGTTCAAGATGTCAATCGGAATGATGTCGACAGGGGTATATTTATTCCTCAGCGTGATAGTCAAGACTGTTCGACCACTCCCCGGATAGGACTTGTTGGTCCAAATCTAACGGAGAGGGCCTCGTCTGCGCTCCTGGTCTCAACATGATACCAGGTCACTTCAGGTGCTGCTGCTTCTCGTCGTGTAGCCAACATTGCTGGCGTGCGCCAACAGGAATTTACAGCATGTGAGGGTCAGCTTGCAGGCTTTGGTCCATCCGTCATCTTGTGCGATTCCCAGCTTGATGCTCACGTCGCCGATTTTGTCTCCTTCGATTTTGTAAGGCAGGCTGAGCACGTGGGCCGACCGTTCGGTCTGTCTCTGCACATGGGCGCCCAGCTGTCGCACTAACTCCAGAAAAGCAACCATGGCATTATCAAACTTTCGGTGCATGAAAGTTAAACCCAATGGCATATCCCCAGAGCTATATAGCTCCAACACATGCTTCTTTGGCGGGGCTTGCATCGCCCGACTTCCCAGCCTACTGGACGAGGGGCTGGGCACATCGTAGCGAATAATTCTCGATGTACTACCAATTGGCTGTGGATCATAGCCATGAAACTTATATTCCAGCTTCTCTGCCACTGTGACGAGCAGCAGAAGAGCGTGACCCCATGCCGCGTTGATCTCCGACCAGTCAACTTGTTTATTTGAAAGCCTTCCGAGGCGTAATCCGTTGATTGTAGCAAAACTGCCATCGTGACTAATGCAAAACGTGTCGTTGTACACATTGGAACGTTGCAGTTTCTCGAGAAGCTGCGAATCGTGATTGTACTTGGCATTGACGCTGTCGCGCTCTGCTTGGAAATCGGCCATTTTGGTAGCAAAGGCGTTTCTTTCTCTCCAAAACAGCTCCTCTCGCTTGTCAAGCTGGCGGGATTCTTCTTCGAGTGCCAGTATTTCCTCATCGAGCAAGCTCTTTTCTGCCTCTAGCTTCTTCAGATCTTCCATCGCCACGGCTCTGTTCTTTTCTGCCCTTTTCAAAGCATCTTGGCGAGATTTGATCTCGTCTACTCCTGGTCTTTCCGTTTTGACCTGTCGAAGATATTTTATGTACATGTCACGTTCCTTTGTTGCCGCCTCCAGTTTCTTTTGCAACCCGTCAACGAGTAAATCGGTGCATTCGACACAAACAGGGTGGTCGATGTCGGACCGCGAGGATAAAATCTCGAACAGTCTTTTCACCTTTTCCATCTCGTCACTTCTGATAGCTTGTCGACTGTTTGATGGAGATTCTTGGGCCATCCCGGATCTTCGTGCCGGTGTGGTTGCGAGAGAAGAGTGGGAGTCTTTGACTGATGGCTGCGGATCGCCGACTTGTGACTCGGTAAGGTATATGAACGACATGGTAGAGTCGCGCGGTTGGCCGCCATGATTTCTTTTGAATTTCGGATGATCCGAGTTTTGGGTTACTTGGTCGTAGAGTGACTTCCTTGCTTGCTCCTGTGACTGAAGAGGGGAGGGCTGAGGTTCGGCTAGGCGCTGTGAGGGTTGCGACGTTGTGGCAGCTACGGATGTGAATTTTCGGTTAGTTATCGTTGAAACGGCTTATATGGGGCTCGCTTACAGATCAAAATATCGTATGCCGCAGGATTCAGATCTTTGAGGGAACCGTCGAGCTTAAGAGGCTGCCGACACTTCTGGCAGAACATGATGATCAAGATGCTTCACGTAGTGTGAGGGAAAGGGACCGAGTCCAGCGAGCTATTCTGGACGATATAGACCAGAGCTGTCTGGGTGCGGATGAAGATGACAAAACCAAAGGCCAAGATGTGTTCGGCTGGTACACAATGCGAGGATCATTTGAGCCAGCTTGAATTCGCAGTCAAACGGCAGAGCAAGTGACAGCAAAATGTGGGGTTCAAGCTGCTGTGGCTGACCACTTAACGCGCGCGCGTGCTTTCTGGCCGTGGCTCTAGCCCCCGACGCGTCTAAAGGTTGTTGTGGACTAAATTCATCCCTCTGCCTGGCCAACCAGACCCATATTCACGATTTCGACGTCAACACCACGTGCTGGTGCAGTTACGCTGTTCTTAGGCCTGCTTCTGGAAATGCATTGTATTTCCTTATCGTGACGGTCTCGACGTACAACACATGGGGCTCTCAACGACCTACATGTGTTGCTATGGAACCCCCAGTCAAGCGGCGGCGACTGGGCGAGCCACCTCAAGGCTGGGATCGAGAAGAGGTCGAGGACGACTGGGAGGAATACGACGGCGATGACGATACCGAATCTGTCCCTTTTGAACAGAGACAAGGCTCCATTGAGCAGGACGACGATTATCAACTCGCCATTGAGAAAGCTTATGCCGACGATCGATTTCGAGCCACAATGGCACGCATATGCAAAAAATATGGGTGCGATTTTGACGGAATTGGTGATGAGATTGATCTTGTGACCGGTGAAATCGTTGTCAACAATGGTCACATTGAGAACATGCGCCACGAAGTGGATGTTGGAATCCCAGGAGACGAGGACCATTCCGAGGAGGAGCTTAATGAAGATGAACAGGATGGAAATTCAGCCCAAGAAAGCGAAGATGCAGACGACAGTGCTCCCATTGAGGATCCAACGGATCATGATATGGAAGATGCAGAATCTAAAGTTGTTCGCGATGTCGACGGAGAGGGGACTGCTCCGGACAACCAGCCGTGGGCGACCGACACCGACGACACCGACGCTGTGCCTGATTACATGCAGTTGCAGGGCCCTTATCCCGATCCAGATGGCTTGGATGGCGTCCCTGTATATGACGACGGAGCTGCTGCCGAACAGGGTCCGAGTTTGATTTCGGGGCTTTATGATGGTGGTGGTTTGCGATACGCATCAACGTCGGGACCATACGGTGCATCTCCTTTCGCCCTTGGCCCTTGGGAAATGCTACCGTCAGCTCATGAGTACAGCTTTCAGAAGCCGAATGGTTTTGCTTCTTCATGGGGCGCCGATTACCGCTTCGTTATGGACAGGCCCGCCTTGCGATCGTTGTCCAATCTGTCATCACCCGACTCCAGCAGCCGGAGGCAAAAGGGTTCCCCTTCAGCGATTTATGAAGAACAGAATCGTACAGCTAAGGAGACGGGCCACTCTGCAAACCTCTTCGAACAGCATCCCGAAAAAGCTTCCGTGTTTTCTGGCACTCTTGGACCGACAGCTGTGCCTGAACATGAACATGATGATCCCCACACTACATCGTCGGATCTCCATTCCAATAACGCCCGAGCAGCCGTTGGGGAGGACAGCGATACGGCTCAAGACGCTGTCTTTTCGTCAGAGGATTTGGAGACTTCTTCCCAGACGGGCGACGATGCACCCAAGTTACCTAGCAGGGTCATACCAGACTCTCAAGAAGACACATGCCCAACCCAGGAAGACGAACCAGCCCCTGCGTCGGCTCTGACCGTGCAATCTTCGTACAATAAATCTTCTCACCAAGACTTCGACTTAGCATGCATGCTCTCCGACGACGAAACTCCATTGTTCGCTCTGCCCCCAAGTGCCACGATTGGCAATCATGTAAAGGTCGCCGGTTCGGTTGCAAACTCAGTAAATGGCCGTGCCCTCGGCGGTAACTGCGATGATACCACAGTCAAACGCGGGCGAGGACGACCTAGGAAATACCCTCGTCCTGATAACAATGGTCCGAGTTCAGTGGCAAGTTCGCGCAAAAAAGAAAAACCCAGGCCAAAACAACCTTCCTCAGCCGCCTCTCAAGCACCACAACATTCGTTTTCTGGGAATAATTACATGCCCGGTCAACCTAGCAATCCCGCTCCAGAGGGCCCTTGGGCTTCAGAGGCTGCGCAGGCAAACGAATCCGAAGCCGATACAGGGAACAAGAGAAAACGAGGCAGGCCCCGGAAATCAGATGCAACACAACAACAGATGCCGCCGCCATTTATGCCATATCCAACTCAAATGTTTGGACAGCCATACTTCTACCCTCCTCATCCTTTTGGCTTCCCCGCACAATCTTTCCATCATCCCTTCCACGCCATGATGCAGCAACCCTTCCAGGGGTTTCCTCCACAAATGGCGTACCCTCCTCTTCAAAGCCCCCTTTTTCAGCAACCTCTCCTACAATGGCAACAACAGACTTTGCTGCGGCCAGACCAGCCACTACTCCAGCAACCTGCCCTGCCATTGTCAGCAGCACAACCTGGCCAAAGCGCCGCACAGGAACCAGTGAAGCGCAAAAGAGGCCGACCGAGGAAGTATCCGGTTGGGTACAAGCGATGCCGAAGAAAAGTGCAAATTCCGGGGTTGCAGAACAGTATGACGGCACTTTTAGGTGCTCATCCCAACAGAATATCAGTCACGGAGGATGCATGGTACGGTGTTGCCCGGCGCTTAGCGCAAGACATATCCTCACTGCAAGGAGGCTTCATGTTTAGTAATGGATTTCAGGCTCAAGCACAAGGTTATGGAACAAGCAGGGCAAGACCGCTCTCATCACCCAGGCAACGACATGAAGCTCAGCACAATGAGTGCTCTTCTGATGAAGAGTCGGAATCAGAGGATAGGAGACGGGTGACGGAGTTGCTGGATGCGAGCAACGGTGAGGTGTCGCCCAAACAGCCATCCTTACGTCCTAGCGAAGCCGATGGTTCGGAATGCCCAGAATCTACTGGGTCAATGGGAGAGCCTGACGATGCTGGCTTTTTGGTAATGGACTCACCGAAAAGTGTCGCCAAACCAGTCGAGCCGACTCCCTCGCCCCCCAGTCCACCATCGAGTGTTCCAAGATCGTCTCCGCCTGCGCGGAGAACTCATACTATGGCTACTCCTACACCTGTGCGCACCATCAACAGCCGAACGCCTACACCACTCCAAACGTACAAGAGTCGTACGCCGATCTCGAACAAATCGGACGAATTTCGCCTTCCATCCTCGCCCATGTATTCGAATCGTGGGATTGCGACGGGTTTGAAGGTGACACCGAATCGAACTGCGGCAACTTTGCAAGAACTCGATGACGAGCCGCAACTAGCGAGTCACGTTGAACCTGAGTCTGACAATGGAGCGTCGTCGGATGTTGAAGAGCAGCCCTTCGGAATTGCAGAAGATGATGCACCAATTCTTATAGAAGATGAAGATTCTACGGGCAGTGGGCCGACGGAACAGCAAATTGTATCGTCTGATATGAATGGCATAACTTCAGCCGCGGCCCCAATAGCGTCTACGAAGGCATCACCAACGACTATACCGAGTACACCACGATCAAAGGGAACAACTACCATGCTCTCTCCCCAGAAACTTGCCCGAAGTCGGCCTTCAACTCCGCCGGCCAAAGCAGCATCGGTTTCTGCAGCATCCGAGCCGAACACGGGGCAAGCTTCGCCGTCTGGCCACCGAACGCCAACGGCCAGCCCTTCCCTGTTCGTATCTTCTCCTGTTCAAGCAGCCCCTCGTACGCCGGATAAGCCGAGATCAAAGCCTTCCCCTACCGCAACCCCTCGAAGATCACCTGCGCGCCGTACAGCAATGGTACCCAGGTCCACTGAGCGCTGCACGCCCATCTTCCTGGACGTCAAACAACCGCCCCCAAAGTGGCCCAGTTTGACGGGGAAACGAACCATGGGTGAATTCAAGCAGGCCATCATAGCGCCCAAGGCAAAAGCACAGGACGCGAAGCCGCAAGCGATGAAGCAAACGTCACTGAAATCCATGCTCACGACACACAGCTCAGGCAAGCGCATGGAGCGGAAAGGCGACAGCCCGTCTTGCTTCACCACAGCAAAACCCCAGCAACAAGTGGCCAAAGTCCCGGCATCAACCAAAGCACACAGGCCGTCCATAGCAGACGATGCTGCCAAAGACAAGAAGCGCAACAAGTCGCGGCGCTCACTGCTCTCGTTGGTCTCGGGCAGTACCAAGGGCAACGAGCTGGACGATGCAGACGAGCTAGGTAGCACCGGGGCATCGAGACCGTCGTCCAAGGCGCGACCACCACCTCTGCCGCCTGCCGTCAAAACAGCCCCTGACTCGCGGAAGAGGGCCAAGTCGCCGCCGGAGACGGCTCATCCTGCGCGAACAGGAAGAGATGTGCCCAGGGAGAAACGGAAGAAGAGGCGGCATACCGATGGCCATGCGTCCAGGCGTGCCGGCACTGCGGCGTCGGATGTGCAGGAGTGCGGCGTGGACGGGTACACTTGCAATCGAGACTTCTGCTTCACTTGTCTGTAACTGTATGCCTGCGTTGTGGCAATTCTGTAATGTCCTGTGTCCATTAGCATGTACCCAACCCCTGCTCAGGACACTTGTATTTAGTACTGTCCAGATCCCATAGCTACGTGGATAAAGATGCCATTTCTTGGTTCCCCGCATAACCTATCAGTGAGGCCGAAACGTGGCGCGAGAGTAGATTGTACATTCGTTTCTTCCTTCAGGGTTTAGATTGCGTTCAGGCTGGAGGGACAGCGTCAGAAGAGCGTCTGACGTCCAGGTCAAAGGCGTCGAGTCAACTCACTACTATAGCCTGGCTCGTCGTTCCCAAAACGGTTTTGGTCTAGATGGGCGTCACCAGGACACAAGTGGGGTCCGACAATTCATTGTTTGAGGCATCTTTCAAGCACAGCTGGTTGCGAGATGCCGCGTCGTTGGGACGGGACATCATCCTGGGGATGGGGGGGGGGGGCAAGGCATTACAGATGGATGGCTCACGCACGACAGCCAATCGAATTAGAAGCGTATCAACATCTTCCCAGAAGCTCGTTGAATTTGAACGCCAGGCAGTTTCCAATGTTCTTCACCGATATTACGCTGCTGCTTCCAACAAGAAGCAAAACAATAATAAAGAAAAGAGAAGAAGAAAAGAATGGTCCGAATGTTCCCAGAACGTCCCAAACGTCCAAACACAGAAGAGCAAAGCAGAAATAGGACCCCCACCGTCCAAACAAAAACTTGAACACGAGCTCTCTTCCACACTCCTGCATTAATTCAAGGCTTGATTACAATGAACGCCACCGAGTCCATCCTTTAGAGTCCATCCTTTGCCTGGCATAGAGTTAGTTGTACCGTTAAAGTCATATCATCTTCATCTCATGTTGGTTGAATATATCGTTGTAGGCGATGAAGTTGCTTGCTTCTAATACAGCTGCTTATCATCGGAATATCTAGGTTTGGAGAAGACCCGCCCAAGTCGCTCAACCGGACGGCTGCTTTAGGCAAGGGTTGTCCTTTGCCTGGAATTTCTAAATGGCGAAAGTCGCGTGAGAGAAGCGACAAGTCAACGTAGTCCGGATCTGGTTACCTTGTTCGCTCGAAAACAAGCTGAGGGCTGGACGGGGAGATGGAGTGAATTCGGTTGAGACATGAAAAACAACCAAAAATCGCTGTTCCCATTTGCTGGCTGCTTCACGATTTGTACGTTCCATTAGGATCAGCCAGATGACGTTTGAAGACCTCAGGATCGCGCACGGGATCGAAATAAGGGTGGCTCTGAGCTTCTTTAGCGGTCAGTCGTTCCTACACCCACAAATATTAGTCGAGGCTAGCTCACGCGGCAGGGATTGGTGTCAAAGCCGACTTACTTGATGGTCGTAGCGCAGTAACTTGTCGAGGAAGTCAATGGCTTCATTAGAGACAAAACGCTGGTTCTCGGACGTGACAAAGCTGTGCCAAGGCTTCTTTTGAAATCGTCCAAGGATATCGTCGTACTGCGAGTCCAGCTCAATCTCGTACTTGTCTAGGTAGTCAAAGAGCTCATCTGTGCCCAGAACCTTTGCGATTTTGACAAGTTGGTCAGAATTGCTATTGCCATGGAAAAATGGTTCTTTTCTGAAGATCATGGAGGCAAACATGGCCCCTAAACTCCACATATCCAAACTGTAGTCGTACTCTTGAAAATCGACAAGCAGTTCTGGACCCTTGAAGTATCGAGATGCCACGCGCACATTGTATTCAGTGCCGGGGTGATAAAATTCAGCCAATCCCCAGTCAATCAGACGCAGCTACGTGGTGGGCACACAAATATTAGCAACATACTGTCTATGCATACTTCATAGTCCGCTTTGGGGAGGCCTATGTGACCTACCTTTCTGTTCTCATGATCAATCATAACGTTATGAGGCTTGACATCTCTGTGCATGATACCTTTGCTGTGGCAGAAATCAAGAGCTTTGAGCAACTCGTGAATATAGAATCGCACATCCAGGTCGTTGAACTTGGGATAGAGACTGCGGAAGTCGATATTGTTGACGTATTCAAAGATTAGAGATGGAGTTTTACTCTATCATCCGAGTCAGTCAAGATTCCGGGACGGAATCGCTTTGCAGTAAAATATGCCAGACGAATGGCAGGAGGCGGGAGTTCTGACCTGAGAGTCCCTAACCACATCCAACAACGCAACAACATTCGGCCCTCCAGCTAAATTCTGCAGAATCTTGATCTCTCGCTTAATCTTCTTCTTCTTAACGGGCTTGAGAACCTTCACGACACACTTCTGGTAGTTCACGACGTTGATGCCTTCGAAAACTTCAGAGTATTTCCCCCGTCCTATATCGCAACGAGGCGAGGGTCAGCTACTGACTTGCACGCGAGGTATCATGCCGGGGAGCCATACCAATCTTCCTCACGACCTCGTAGTTTTCCAACACACCCCAGCCTATGCATAAAATATGTCAGTCAAGGCCCCCGACCAGAAGATCCGCAAGATATCTACGCACTGATGTTAACGGAATCGTAATCCCAGTAACTGCGGGGCATGTTCTGGTTGACGTCGGCGTAGACGCGCGCCATGCTGCCTCGGCGCACAGAGTGTCGCGATGTAGCGACACCCAGTACAGGAGAGGGAATAATGTATTAAGCGTTAGATGTTTTGGGGGGGGGGGGAGGGGGGGTGTGAGAAGGGAGCGCCCGCACAAGGCCGGTTCGACGAAGGTGATCGCAGGTCTGATGGGCAAAACTGGTGGCGGAGGAAAGGCAAAATGAAGGTGGGATGGGTGGATGGGCCCTCGAAACTCGAGAGTGGCCCCACTTGCGCTTGTGCGAGACAGGAGGCAATTGGCAGTCACCATGGCAAGCCCGTTTCTGGACCATATGAATATCATCTACACCCGAGGCTGGTGTTGCACTGGAATGCCGACCTACAAGCAGGGGGGGGGGCCTATGCGTTCGGTCCCGTGCAGAGACAGCGACGAGGGTTGTGGACGTGTTTAGGTGGGCGGCATCGTCCAGCCCTTGACTGCAGCCACGTCACTTTTGCCACTTTTCAACATTGTCCTTTCCCTTCCAGTGGCACTTTCGGAGAGATTCTCGCGAATGAGGCGCCGTAAAGAGAGAGGAACAAAGCGATAAAGGGTTGTCGTGTGTTGCGTGCCGTGCTGATGTGGACCAAATTTTTCTATTTAATGTAGCAGTATTACTCCGTACATGCGCAACCATCTAGTTGCTCCAAGGTACATTAATCTTTTCATTAGTAATTAATGCCCGGTCAGTCTCAAGAGTTGGCAACGGTCGTGACTCTCATCTTTTCGAATGCCATCTAACCCTGCCGGGTAGGGTGGAAGTCACAGCGGTTCGACAATCTTTGCTTGGGTCGCCTGTCGGAACAGGACCTCTCTACTGAGCACGACAGACATATGGCTGAACAGAAAGAGATGACAGTCAATGCATGTTCTCATTTCCCGGAATAACATAGTTGCTGTACGTGGCTTCGCATGGTCGTACCTCGACTTGTCGGACTTTGCTCAATTTATCCCCCAAGTTGAGCCGACTTCACATCGTCCTAAGCCGCATTCTTTACAACAAACATACTTCTTGGACTATGACAATATAAATCAGTCGCCATGGTGCCATGCGGGTTGAATGAAAAATGATTTAGATGAGAAATAGTGAACCTCAGAGAGAAGATTAAGTTACTCGTCACGTCCGGAACTCGCGTGCATCCTCACTTGAATCAAGTCAAGTGAATCATCTGTCCCGAGTCCGAATCTGACTAAGGATGACGATACAAAGGATTTCATCATTTAGGTAGCGTGGAAGCGGTGGAAGAAAGCATGGCGTGCTTACCTGTACCTAGAAGCATCAAATTATGGCCGATGCTTCATCGTTCAATCATAGTCCAGAGAGTCAAGACCTTCGCCGACTACATCCCAAGTGCGCTTCCTCAAATCAGGTTTGGGCTCATGTGCAATAATCTTTCGACCCTTCTTGTTCTTCTTGCTCACGCCGCGACTGTGATGATGGCGCACAACATCTTGACCAGTTGCGTTTGATCGCTGATTTCTAGTGGAGGCCTCAACGTCGGCAGTTGACTTCAATCCCTTGGATTTTTCTTGTGATTTTCTCAACTCCCTTAGCTCAGAGTGGCGGAATATTTCGATTTGTTCGTCAGTCAATGTGCGTTTGGTGCCGTCGGGATAAAACCCCAAGTTGTCCGCTTCTTCCCATTCAGCGTCAAGGCCTCCACAAAGCTCAGTGCCGTTGGGGGGTAAAGAAAGAAAATCAGTGGCGAAATTAACTACTGTATTTGCAGAAAAATGGCTACGATGGAATGCGGCGAGTTCATCCTGAAAGAAAAGGTCAGCTTGAGGGGATCGATCATATCACGACCTAAGTCGATTACCTGGGAGATTTTCAGCTCGTCGGCCTTGTTCTGCCAGGTTAAATAACTGTCTGCGGCCATGTTGAAGGAGGCTCAGGCAAAACAATGAGAGGCTGGCAAGGCGCAACTAACAGAGACTATGTCGCTTGTGGTCGTGGAGCTATAAACACTTTGCTTCATGATATTCTTTGCACCCGTGCATCGAATCTATGGAAGCAAAGCAATTACAAGATCGTCCCAGACGGCTCACGTTGTGATGATGGCAAAGGCCGTAATGACAAGATTCCAAAAGGGGTGAGCTGGTTGGAGAAAAAAAGTACCGACCGCGCGGTCGCGGTGCATGAGTGTTGGGTGGGGGCCTTCAACTGCACGGACGACTGGACGACTTGGACGACTCCTGGTAATAACATGGTATGTAGTAAAATGGCGCGAGTCTGAAGGCACCAGAACGACGGCTCAACTCGACTTGAGCAATGCGAGGGCACTCTCAAACGCACGAACAACTTCCTCGTCTTCAATTTTGACGTTAGACAGGTGGGCCATGGTAGTAGCTGGGTCCTGGAAACAACTCACAATGCTTCTGCTTCTGCGCCATTTTCTCCTCAGACAGGTTCACGAATCGCTGTCGCGTCCGTAGCCGCTTCACGGCGCGCTCATCATCGTGTACTGAAGCAGCAGAAGCCCAGGCTTGAAAGTACTTTGCATGCCACGCCATGCCACGCCATGTCAGCAATGAAGCCACCCGATTATGCTCACAGCCCAGATGGTGCATTCTACCTTGGATAGACTCTTAGCTTCCTTCAGAATCTCTTTCTCCTCATCATCCGCCTCCTTTAGCGCGCATTCGTATCTTGCTTCGAAGTCCTCCCAGTCAAAAGGTGGGACGTCTGCTGGGGGAGGGCTGGCCGCGACGGCGCCGTTCGGACGACCCTCATCAGAAAGAGATTCCGCATCATCACCCTCGGCTTGAGCATGGTTTTCCATATCCGAAAGGGTGATGGTATTGTCGCCAGCCGGGTGGTCGTTGTCTGCGGAGAAGGAATCCGACGCCACAGATTCATTGTCATTGGCTGGAGATCCAGGTGGTGGTGAAGACATTGTTGGGTAACTTGCGGATATGTTATCAAGGTTGGTAGTTGGTGTTTTGAGAGGCAAAGTTTATCTGGTGCGTGTGCATGTGCACCAAAGTGCGGTGCGGGATGGAGCTGTCACTGCCGTGCCACCGGAGGCTCCTTCCCAATATCTCCAGTCGGAATTGCTTGGGGCCCACTTTAGCACTGTAGGCGTCTGGTGGCGCGCCGCCGGCACTTGTGGCGTCACCAGACCCCTGCCTTCTGCTGCTGGCTGGCTGGCTGCTGCTGTTCTGATCTCATACATCTCATATCATTCTGATCTCATATCTCATCCTATCCCGTCCAGTCCAGTCCATCCCGTGACCAGCTCGGGTCAGTCAAGCTTGCCAGCCACTCGTTGCGTCGAGTGTTGAGTTGCTGCTCGCAAAGTCGAAAGAGGCCTCATGCTCAATCACAAACTTTCTCTCGTCACTACGAACGTACAAATGCCATTACTTCCCCGTCGGTAACATCTTCAATGAGGACGAGGTGGCGGACCAAGACACAGCACACCCACCATGGATTGCAGCATCTGCCATCGTCGCCACGATGCACAGAAATTGCCCTTTCTTTGTGCTGTTGATGTACGAAACAATATTTATCTAGGTCGCATGAAGAATTTGCAACTCATCTTAGAAAACGAAACACTCAAATCGCAGATCGACGATTCGTCCTCCGATTCCTCAATAGCAAGCCCAGTCACTTTGCAACAATCACTAGCCCAGCAGCGCATCACGGAAGATCGGACAGACCAAATTCTTGCTGCGGCCGAGAACCTGAGGGAGGAAATCAGAGCCGCTAGAGAAGAGATTGGAGCCCGAAAAGCTGCATTAGCCAAGAGGAGGTCGGATTTCGCCTCCGTTTCGGATGGCCTCGTCCAGCGCAGAGTTAAGCAGCGGCGGGAACTGGAGAAATCTGTCCAGATGCTGCGTTTTCGCTGGGCTCAGAAAGCGGAAGCTACTGCTAACACGCGGGCATTTCTCTGCACCGAGGCTATCAAACTCTACGGACTAAAACGACTCAAGAAAGGAGGCCCCAATCGCTATGAATACCACCTCGGCAAAGTACCAATCATTGATCTGACCGGCATGGATTGTGCGTATACTTGCTCTTGCTGTTACGCTGCTTCTATACTGACTCTGTCCAAAGCCATCAGCCCAGAAACTATATCGACGTCTCTAGCTCACGTGGCTCATATTCTCATGCTTATCTGCCACTATCTGTCTGTCCGTCTTCCGGCCGAAGTCACGCTCCCTCACCGTGACTACCCTCGACCAACCATCTTCAATCTGAACAGTTCACATCAACATGGCAATCTTGAATTTCCTAGTTTTCCGGGCACCTCATCATCTGCGTCTCGCGCAAGGGGAAATGACTCTCAGCGTGCCCCGCGACCTCGACCATTGTTTGTTGAGAAGCCTCTAACGCAACTTGCGAAGGAGGACCCTGCCACTTATTCCTTTTTTCTTGAAGGAGTGACTCTCCTTGCATACGACATCGCTTGGCTTTGTTGTTCTCAAGGAGTCTCCATTGGCGACACGAGCAATTTTGAAGACATTTGCAGCATGGGACGCAATCTTTACAACTTTCTAATGAGCGCACAGGCGCATGACTTTCACACAATGAACATGAAAGTTCCAGGTTGGAGTGCTAATGGAGAAGAGCTGTGCGAAGAGCCACAGGGAAGTTGGCTTGGCCGATACTCTCACGGCGGAGCCTTCTACTTCCTCGGTAGCCTCGAGGGAACGGAGTTGATGAGATCATTTAAGCTTCCGAGTCCTATGAAACTCGCAGATAAACTCAAGAAGAAACTAATCGGAGATGCCCCGACGCCAGATTGGGAGCTTCTTGATGACGACGCATGGAAGATAGAAGAAACCTCCGTCGGTGATGCTGTAATAAATCAGGCTGTGGACGGAAAGCCAACGGAAGTAAAGTCGACGAGTCGCACCAGCTCCAATGGCTGGACGAAGCTGAAGCATAGATGATGATGACAGATGCTATACAGATGCTATACAGTTGGCTGTCTATGAGCCGTAGCCACAACTGGAGCGTTCTTGACTCTGATCACGGATGATGTCTCCTTGAGATTGTGCTTGTATCGGCTATGGAGTGAGCTCTTGGCATCCCATTGTCTGTTCCTGTGAGTGCTAGATGAACCATCTCGAAAAACCGGGTTGCCGCCCTAACATGTCTTCCAGTGTTATTGCCGACCATCCTCTTCCCAGTCTATACTTTAATCCACTTCACAAACACTAGGTCGAAGTTCAAATCCCGGCAACTTCAGGACCAGCGGAAGGTAGACCGTCACCAAGGTAGCTGTGGTGTCTTGTGTCTGGTTCACATGTCCCTGCCTACTGAGACTGCTTTCCGTTCACATCACCCAGATTCGTCATCAGTCAACCTTGACCAACTTTGCTCTCCCCGTAACATGCGGCACTGATATCCATTCGCAAGTCATCACGCTGCACGGACGCGGGGAAAACTTCTTCTGGACTCGCGACGGCAATGCGTCCATGAGGAACGGCAACCAAGCGCTGCACACTACGACTAGTTCCCAGCGCAAGTTGGCCAGAGTAATATATGCTTGATTTGGCAACGTGTTTCATTGACTATCTAATCACATGCTGACCAAATCCGACTTGGCATGTACAGAAAATTCTCAAGTAACAAATACAAGACTCCATAAGACACACTTTGTCGGCACGCAACGTGTCCCAACATCCTTCCCTTCTTTGGCTCGACTTATTCTGATAGAATTCGACCTTTGTTTACTGGTGCGAGTGATAGTCATCCGCTCATGTCGGCTTCGTAATCGACCTTTGGCTCGGTGAGATGGGCAAATTTCGAACGGCAACCCGGCTCTGGTTCCTTGCGGCAATTCCATAGGGACCAACGTGGCCTGTCCTTGATGGAACCGCCAAGGCGGCTGTCAGAGTCTTGTCGGAGGGCATGTGCATGGTCTACTACAGCCGAGCCAGGATCTGTATACAGCGGGGTGTTGACGCTGGTTACAGGCTGAGCGCTCGATGTGCCCCTATCTCCGGGCTGTGGTGTCCTATTTCGTGTTTCTTCACTCCTGTTGCAGAACAGGCACTTCGTCAAGCGTTGTTTTCTCGTCTGAATCATCAGTCTCGGATCCAGAGTATGCAGGTTCTCCCCATTTCTAGAATAGCAGTATTTTCCCGCTGGCCTCGTCGTCCCCATCGTTCCCGCTATCGTCGTCGTTCTCATCGTCTGAATCAGTCTCATCGTCTGAATCAGTCTCATCGTCTGAATCAGTCTCATCGTCTGAAACAGTCTCATAGTCTGTATCAAGCATGTATCCAGAGTCTATGTAGACTATCCCCCTGTCCACCCTGGCCTTGGAATCCCCGTCGTTCCCATCGTCTGAGTCAGTCTCAAAGTCTGAATAAGGCTTAAAGTATGAATCAATCCCATATTCTGAATCAGGGTGGGTGCCAAAGTCTATCCAGAATTTCTTCTTCAGTGTTAGATTGCCAGTCTCTTCCCCGCTGGCCTTGTCGTCTGAATCAGTCTCGGATCCAAAGTCCATGCAGATTTTCCCCGTTGTCGGAAAGCCAGCATACCTTTGGCTTCCCCATACACGGGGGTATTCGTAAGTCACTTTTACCGGGCCCTTGCTGGTGATTCCAAAGATTGTCTCTGTTTTTTCTTCTCCAGGCAAATGATGAATAAAGTTGATGTAACTGCGGCAGCCGGCCTTCTTGCGCAGATACTGAATCGCAGGTATAGTGCAACGAACGAAGATTCTTCCGTATCGAATGAAGGTCTCATCCTCGCTGGCCTCGTCGTCCCCTTTGTTCCCGCTATCGTCGTCATTCTCATCGTCTGGCGTGTTGCTATCTCCAGGAGCATTCAATTCATCATCACCAGAATGACCGCCTTGTGGGGGAATCCCCTCAGCCGTTGCCTGCTCAGTTCCCGCCGAGGCCGTTGACCGTTCGCCAGTTTCCTGCTCTGTATGTGGCTCTGCATTTTTGCCTACCACCATTGTTTCATCCCCTCGAGACTGAGGAGCATTCGTCAATGTTGTTGTCGGCGGTACCGCGGAGCTTGTCGTGTTCACGGCAGGATTCGACGACATGATTGTTGCAATGAAGCTCAGAACTTCGGACCTTTGATGTGAGATTGAATAGCGAGACGACAGGAGAAGCCCGGGTGTAAATTATGGTTGTTGCTCAAGGGATAAGTGTCTAGGAAGAACTTGTTGTGTGGATGCAGATTGTGATGCCGACTGAGCAAAACCAAGATATCCGTCCTCCTTATATACTTTTAGACCTGGCCAGTTTCCTCTCATCAAGTGCTGAACAGCCATACTTGTGGTCTTTCACAAGAAAAAGCAATGGCCATTTGATGCATTTCATCTTGTAATGCTGCGCCTTGTCGGCCTTGGAAACGCTTTTGTTCGGCGAAGCCCTCGTCACAAGACGGTATGCGCGCATAGAACCAAAGTCAGGGGCCATATCCATTGTCCAAACCCGTTTGAACACAGGACAGAACAGCCAGCTTTCCTGGGAGCCACGAGTCTGTGCTGTGTAAATTCGCATGGTTTAGGATTCGCATCCCCGGGAAGAAGATCGATGCGGGACCAGGCTCAGTTCACACCTTTTCTCTCTGTCTGGCAGCATCTCACGATGCATCTCGAATTCCACTTGCCTTGAGCAGGACTTTACGCACGGTCTCCTGTTGTCGAGGGCAGAGCAGCCTCCCCGGGTTGCCTGGTTTCTGAGGTCCTATACTGCTAGATGCTTCCGGCATCGACGACGGACCTGAGGTTAGCTTTCCCTCATGCTAAACTGACTACCCCTGGCCACTTATTTGAGCCTCATGGTTTCAATCTACAGATGTATAGTCCATATTTCCAGCTCGGTATCTAGCATTGCCCTGCGGAACCCCCAGCCATAGAGTATAGATGGACTGATGAGCATCTGTTTCGTGCAAAGGAACCTCGGGGCATATTGTGTCTCAACTCAGCATATAATACGCAAGCATCGCAGACTCAAAGAACAAGTTCTGCCAGGTCCGTATCAAGGCCCCTTGAACAACCTGCTCGTTAACCTGATGTCGGGGTCAGGGCCCCCATGCCCAGGGGCTGCAAACACGTCGTGCAAGGCACGTGGGCAAATAAAGAATCATGGAGTGCGTCGTGTCTCAAGCGATGAACGGTGAAAAGGATGCGAGAACTGAACATGGCTAGGCGCCACACGTCAATCATCCAGGCAGCTCAGAAAAGAAAGACAAGGGGGTCATCAGAGCTATATCCGTCGATTGAGTGTTGTTTCTCTATGGCGAGTCTGTTTGTTCTAAATGCCGCCGGATTGGATGCCACGAGTTATATAGAGCATAATGGCGACATAATGGCAATGTCCTGATTGGCGGCTCGTGATCAAAGAAGTTGATGACACTGAGATGCCCCGTGCCTGGTTCCTTTGCGCAAGGATATCTTCTTTAAGGTACATTATACACTGATTTTATACAGGGCTTCGGGGACAAGCACAAATAATCCCCACCTTGCACAGGTCTTTGTTCTGTGCATCTTCGTCTGTGTTGGTTCGTCCAGACATTGAAAGCCTTGACAACCAACAACGTTGCCCGTGGCCGCGTCGTATGTAGGTCGTGTGTCAAAGACGCCACGAACAACTCCGCGTTTGGAAGAATCAATGCAAAGCTGGCGTTCATTTGGCTGTATACGTCTTAGACATTCATTCATTTGTGGTTGTGGTTGATCCGCTTTCCGCTCAATCACTTCATTTACCATGTGGTCGTTTCGTTACTTACCCCGGAACAAGAAATTAAGTATAAGAGAGAAGGAAAAACTCTGTAACTTTTTTTCAGCGATCTTAACAGCATAAGAAATAGCACACGGTCTGGTGTCAACCAACAACTGTTGGTTGTGTTGTGACTTGGAGGTTTCAATCGACCACGCTAGGCGGTGGCCCATGCTTTCGTCTGCCAAAGGCAGCTGCATTGTCAAAGCCCAGACGAATTGATCATGTTCGTTGTATATCTGTCCGTCGATCTATATGTACAATAATTGCGCTGACAATATGACCCGCTGGTTTCCTATCCCTGTTGTACCCTACCAAACGCCATTGGAAATAAAGCACCCCATGCCTCCTTTGTCGTTATTCATAATTGCGCCGCACCAGATAGCTGCTTCTTTCCTCGGGCGATTAATCTTCTGTGAAGCTCAACTAGCACATCATTCCAACCTTCTTGCTTTACGCCAACTTTATTCCCGATTTTCGTAGCCAGGAACTCTCCCACTTTACTAACGTTGAAGTGCTCCCCGTACACCACCTGAACTTGGGTAGATATTCCAATATCAACCCCCTGCGGTATACTGTGCCCGTGCAGATGCAGAGTCGTCTCTACCCTGGTCTTGAGAGCGGTGAGAAGTAGCGAGCTCGTCACTGCGACACTGGCATCAGACGTCTTGACCACATTGGTTGGGAACGTGATGTTGATCATGCCAATCTGAGACGTGACAAAGCGTGCTTTGTCCCATGCGGTGCGGACAATGTTCAACACATCCAGAATCTTGATCTGACTCTGTTGCAATGCTCGCACATGATCTCGGATGCATTGAAGGAAGAACTCTTTCTCCGCCGTTTTCGCTTGCTTGGCATCCTTCTGATCGCCAATATACCAAAGATCAATTCGAGAATTTTCCCCATGGGGCTGAAACGAAGCAACATCGAATACGATCTCAATCTCGCGCTTGTAAGACATGGACAAGTTGGTTCCGCTAAGACCTGTCACAGCCCAGCCGTGTCGCTTTTCAATCGCATCAACGCGAGCTAGACAGTACGTTAGCCCGACCTTGTCTTCTTTGTCATTCAGGTTTGCAGATGACGGCCTACCTTTCAGTGATTCGACCTCACTGCACGTCCAGCCGCGGCAAGCTTCTCGAGTTTTTTCAGCTTGTTGTATACTGTGCAGGAGGTCTTCCTTCTTCGAGCTGAGATCTTCCACCTGGGCGGCAGAGGATTCCAGCTCCTGCCTCAACTGAGTTACCAGTCTCTTCTTTTCCGCGATGCCGGCGTCTAGTTCAGTCAGCTCGAGCCTTGCAGCCTCCAGTTCGGCTGGGTCACAATCAGCCAGCTCTTTTGCAGCCTCCTCAAGGTTGCCGCCCTCTTCCTCCAAGGCTGCGTACTTTGCTAATGCCTTCGGCAAGACAGCGGCCAATAGGTCTTCCTGCACCTTGAGATTTTGATCATCTGCGTTCATGTCCTCCGCTATCTTCACCAGACCTTCTCTCAAGCCTTCTTGCAGCTTCGATCTCCATTCGTACCACATCGCCTTGCTTAGCAGCCTAGCATGGGTTTTCACATTTTTGAACTGGCTGTCCATGAGGGACTTGACCTCAGGGGAAGCGGAAATATACTCGCGGAAGAGGGGAGGGTTGTCCTCAAAGGTTTCAGCCTCGATTTCTTTAACGATTCGACGACCCTCGGCGATATAGTTCTTCAATTCACGGCAAGAATGTTGGTAGAGCTCCAGCATGGGTATTGTGCACGCTCCAGCTATCACACAGCGCTCTAGTGTCATTGCATCCTCCCCTTCCTCTGTAGAGCCGTCTTGCAGGCTGCTTGGGGCAACAGTGTGACGTCGCTTGGTGGTCGTAAGTTCCATAAACCGGATGGATGTCATGTTCAAAAAGTCTTGGAGATGAATTCTTTCGTCAAAAGTAGACTCTTCAATCTCCTCGCGACTTTCATCGTCTGCATGCGCAAAATTGACATCATGGACGGTCTGTACATCTCGAAATGATCTGCTTCGTCCCTGGCCACGAGGCGTGGTATCTGTACCTTTCTTCGTCGGCGACAAGAACGAAGAGGTCCAAGTCGTTGTGCTCGGCTCCAGGCTTCTCCGATTTGACCTAGTCAGCCTACCAGTAGTTTCAGCCGCGGAAGGCGGTTGCTGCAGTTTGATGTTTTTGACAGGACTGCTTTGGTGCCCTTTAAGCCTCTTCACTCCATCATTGTCCTCAGAGTCACCGTCGTCGTCTAGTTCTGCAGGTCTCTTCCCCAGAAGGCCCTTTGCACTGCCTATGTGCAGACTCTTCCGTCCTCTCAAAGCATTACGTTTTGGACTCAAGCTATCAATCATTTCTCTCAAATTGAGGGTGGCATCTCTGTCCTTTGAGGGAGCAATTTTCGGCAAGCATTCCTTGGCTTCTTCGTCTTTTCGTTCTTTGTCAACCTCATCCTGCATGGTCTTGGAGTCTTCAAATATGATTTCACGTCTTCCTGGCACAAAGTCGCAGGCACTGTCGCCAATAGAGCTACGCCTTTCGAGCAGAGCGGTAACTTGAGGTGATCCGAGCCCGCTTCTATCCACTCCCAGGCCTGACAATCGTCGATTCCTTGGCGTCAAAACAACTGTCGGCGTTCGTGCACCTGTTTGGGTGTCATTCTGAAATATGGAAAGCCTTGGCTTTGATGCTTTGCTCGATGAGGGGCTCTTGTCACTCTCGGCCAATACCGTTTTTCGTGGACTTTTTGACTGAGGGCTTTTACTTCGGCCAGATGGCGTATATGTACCGGCCGATGAACCTTGAGCCAGAGGCCTTGAGGGCTTAGGCGGAGACGGTGTCGGGGTTCGCAGAGGAGAGGAAATGGTATATTCTGGTGTTTGGGGGTCAGTACTATGACGTAAACCTCTACCCTTAAATGCCGATAATCCAGGACTTTCAGGTTTATCTTTAGGGGAAGCGGCCTGTGAGAGTGCAGACAACCTGGAGCTACGGCGCGTCGGCGTCTTTTGAGCAACCGCCTCCACGGTCAGCCTGCTTGGACTCGGTAGTTCATTTGTCCCCTCGTCTATTATAGTCTTTCCCTGTCTTCGCGGCGTGATATCTCCTCGTCCCAGGATACCCCCGATAGCAGTGGTAATGTCCATGCCCATTGTATCATCCAGCAGGGCAGTGTCGTCGCTTGGGGCATGATGCGGTAAAATCTTACCAAGCCCAACAGTCATATCCATGGTGTGTCCGGTTTCTGTCTCTAGATTGCGATCAGGAGTCCTTTCATGATTAGCCGACGAGACTGCCGCTTTAGACTGAGGAAGAAGACCACCCATTGCCGTGGTGAATTCCATTGAGAAGTCTTCATTTGTGTCCGATTCCTCATGAAACGTTGCATTAGATTGGTTTATCCCGCCAATTGCTGTTGTGAATTCCATTGTTGCCCCCATGGTAATGTCATCTTGAGTCACTGGGCTGATAGTGGACTGGCCACGGAAGTGTCGTGTTGCCTCATCGTGTTCCAATATACCACCAAGCGCCTGCGTTACGTCCATGGACATGTCCTCGTTCCGAGTGATATCGCCAGTGTGCTGGGACTTGATGATACCACCAATAGCACTCGTCATGTCCATGTCCATGTCCTCGTTTCGAGTAGTATCACCAGTGTGCTGAGTCTTGATGATACCACCAACAGCACTCGTCATGTCCATGTCCATGTCCTCATCCCGAGTAATATCGCCAGTGTGTTGAGACTTGATGATACCACCAACAGCACCCGTCATGTCCATGTCCATGTCCATGTCCATGTCTAATTCTGTTCCATCATCTTCCTCTGCCGCCGCGGTAATTGCGCTGCTGACTGCAGTCGAGCCTTGACTTTTCTTCACCCAGCCAAACGAAGGGATCACTTCCTCGCCATCGTCATCATCACTGTCCAGACGTTGAGTGTTGGCTCTCTCTGCTGCCGCCCTCAACACTTGATCGAGGGTTGATGAAGTATCATCGTCGGAATCATATCTGTCAGAAGCAATCGTAGTTCCCGTAACCTCCTCCGTCTCAATGGTCATCATCGTCCCGTCATCCGAATCGCTACTTGAATTACTATCGTCCTCTACCTCTTCGACATCGTCAGCCGGCTCAGAATCGGAACTGTAAATAGTCGATGCCAGTGTGTCATCTTCATGGTTACTAAAGTTCATAGCTGGAAGTCCGGAGTTGCGCCTGCGGGGTTTTTGGTCATCAGGGGATTGCGGTACCATCCCCGTCGAATTTGATGAGGCGCGCCTTGATGACTCAGTCGACGTGGTCGAGTCTGGCAAGTACTCAATTTCGTGAAAGGTATGAAGGGTAGCCTCGGCGGCAAATGAAACTCTTCTGTTCGCCAAGGACTTGCGACGAGCATCTCTGCGTTCTCTCTCCTCCCTCTCCCTCGCCGCTGCTTGTTGCTCTGCCTCGGTTCGAAGAGCTACCTTGGAGCCATTTGAGCTGTCATCATTCGAGGATGCGAGAGACCTTGTCGAGTCGCGGGAATCGTTTGGCTTCCTGGCGCGTTTGATGTCGCTTCTTAATGGTGGAATCTCTGACACTGGGTACGCAGTCGGTTTGAGGATCGACCGCGGCATAGGAGCAGCAATAGACTACCAAGTATCAGAATCGTGCTATAATAAATGTCTGCCGTCATAAATCTCTCCAGAACCTACTGCTCTTCGGTTTCCATTGCCATGTTTTAGGGCGTCGAGGCCGCCTGGGCCTATGCTCTTACTGCGTGATTTCTTGCGATTAGCAGCCAAAGTGCTCGCCACGTCCACCGTCGCATTCTCCTTATCCAGGGTTTTTTTCATCGCGACAGACCCGACAGATTTCCGGGGGCGCCTGGGCGAAGGCGCTGTGCCGTCGGCCGAGGGAGCCATGGTCACAGTGTTGTTAAATAATGTCGTTGCGCCGTTGAGAGTGAAGCTATCACGGGCTTCCTACAGCGGCGAACCGCGTGTTTGTTTACTTTCGCAGTAGGTAACGGCACGTTATCTTCGGCGGAGTGGGTCTGTCTGTTCTTATCGTTAACAAAAACAGATATGCCGGCAACAAAGTCACGTGCGACTGATTGATCATTTTACGTGATTCATCACGTGGGCCCGCGTCGATCTAGGCTATGTGGGCCTCTCGCCTACACAGCCAATCCAAATTTTGTAAGCCCTAAGGTGGGAAGCAGCATGTGCAAAAAATTATGTTGTGTGTGGATTGATTGATTGCCCTATTCCATCCATCCGCGCAAAACAACTTCCTGCCTCACCCACCCTCAACGACCGACAGCCCTCCTGTAACGACAACCCACCCGGAGCAGGATCATTCAAGATGTCAGTTTACGATTCCGTCCGACGCAACGATACCGAGATGAAATACCCTTACGGTAGCTAACATGCACTCAGGGCGACCGAGTTGACCGTCCAGTCGGAGCGTGCTTTCCAGAAGCAGCCTCACATCTTCCTCAACTCCAAGACCAAGACCAAGAGCGTCCGACCTGGCAAGGGTGGCCGCCGATGGTATAAGGATGTTGGTCTGGGTTTCCGTACCCCCAAAACCGCCATTGAGGGTAGCTACATTGGTACGTGCGAACCAGGAGTCAAATAAGGCAGTTTCGAATATACCTAGGACAAACGAAGGCGATTTTTGCGATGCCGAAATTGGGGGTCTCAGAGCGACACGAGCGAATGGGGATTGCGGCGAAAAACCAGCCTCCGAATCGAACTGTCACTGACTTGCGTCGAAAATAGACAAGAAGTGCCCGTTCACCGGTCTCGTCTCCATCCGCGGCCGTATCTTGACCGGTACCGTCGTTTCTACCAAGATGCACCGAACCGTCATCATCCGAAGAGAGTATCTCCACTTCATCCCCAAGTACTCTCGTTATGAGAAGCGCCACAAGAACCTCGCCGCTCACGTTTCCCCTGCTTTCCGTGTTGAGGAGGGTGACCAGGTCACTGTTGGCCAATGCCGTCCTCTTTCCAAGACTGTACGTCTCGCATCCACTAGCTGTGAAATCTGATGGCATACTTGGGCTAGGAATTAACAATGCACAGGTCCGCTTCAACGTTCTGCGTGTTCTCCCCCGAACCGGCAAGGCGGTTAAGAAATTCAGCAAGTTCTAAATGGGTATATTCTTCTGGGATTTTCGGCGTGTAAACATGGGGGGGGATAAGGACATGATTTCCATATGTTGCTTTCGAAAAAAAAAATGCAATATATGCGAATCAAATATCAGGCGCCTGTACTGTCTCCAGACACAGTGCAGAGAAAAACTTACATCGGTCACTGGAATGTATTCGTACACGGTTATTGAAGTGGTTGACTGGTTAAGAACCTAGTGATACAATACCTCTTGACGCTACATAGTGTACATCAGTGCTGTTATTTGGTGTGCTTGTCGTCATGCCATCTCCAGATTCTCATTTCTTGCCCTGATCGCCACTTCGGCCAAACAGCCCGGCTAATACGTCCCAGACCGTGGATTGACCTTGAGCCTTCCGTAAATCCCTCTCCTCCTTCTGATTAGCCCATATCTGCTGGACGCCCTTGACAACGTCCGCTTTAGCCTGCAAATCTGCTCTGAGAGCCGCCTCCTCCAGCACGCGCTCGTCTTCCGGCAGCTTGTCCAACTTGGCCTTCCACTGCTTCTGCAATTCATCTGTCGGCGTGACCTTTTGTCTACAGCCTGTAGGCAGAGCCGGGTCGAACACTGGGATCGGCAATCCTTCCTTCTTTGCTTGCTCGACGGCAGCTTCGTGGCTGAGCATCCGTTCGTACAACCGGTCCGCGTGCATCTGGATATCCTCTTCAACCTGCAAGGACCGACCGACAACCGACCCATAGCCCAGCGCTCGGAGAAATTTCTGTTTCCTCATCATGTCAGCCTCGTGTGCCGCGCGGCCCCCGGAGTTCAAGTCATCCGTACCGACTGCATGTTGTAGCATCTCTCGAAGCGCCTGACTTGATGTTTGCACATCTGCAGCTGGTCTTCCCAGCTGCCATGCTTCATGCAATTGACCCATTCCTCCTGCTGGAGCGCGCAGTTCTCCAGCGCTGCGCGCCCAATGGCTGCCTTGCGGCCCTTGAATCCATCCAGCACGTTCATCAGCTTCTCGTGGTCGCTCGCCGCTTCGGACTCGACTTCCTCCTGGGGCCGGTAATTCTTCCACAGGTGAGCATATCGTCCGTCTTGGTATAGACTTGCCGATGGGACTGCGGATGGCTCGCTTTGCAGCTCTGTGCCTTTGGGCGCATCTTGGTTCTGTGATTGCGTTGGGGACGGCTGTGCTTGGTTCGGACTGTACTTCACGGGCGATTCTTTTTCGAGAAACTCCCGGAGCTTTGGATCGAGCTTTGCGAGTGGATCGGTCGGCGTTTTCGTTCCAAATATCGACGGAATCCAACCCATCGTGGTCCTGGTTCGTGGCACTATTTATGTGGGATGGCATGCTTAAAAGATTTATTTCTTGGCGTACGGAGTAGTTCCGACTGGGCTGATACAGTGCGACTTTTATACATTGTTTACTGTTCCTGACGTCAAAAACTTAGTTGCAAGAAATTGGCTAGCATCCTTTCAATTATAGGTTTCTAGTTGGTAACAACAGACCTCTAGTCAACAATTACAACTTGGTTTCGTGGTCTAGTTGGTTATGATTTCTCGCTAACACCGAGAAGGTCCCCGGTTCGAGCCCGGGCGAAACCACCATACTATTTTTTTCAGCCTGTCGTATCCATCCGTATCCATCCCGCGATGGTGACGTTGGTTTTTCTTTTTACTCCTTGAGATTCCGCTTATGGTCTTACTAAAGTTTCTTGCCCGGTCGGGCTTGACAAGAAGTAATTTTGATTCTTCACTAAATCAACTCTTGGCGATTCGTGCGGGTCGGTTGCTATATATTTTCTAGCACAGGTGCCCGGCATGGCAGAGACCTGTATCGACAATCCAATCCTCGTTTCTACATCATCAAGGAAACCCGCGTGGCCGGCATTAATCAACACTCACTTTCCGGTGATCCTTAGATTCTACAGTAAAAAGACTGTTTGCTATGCATCAGAAGCCATAGGTCCTGATACATGCTATTCTCTGGGAATAGCAATCTCATGGGGGACCCCGTTCATCGTAATGACATCATTTAAGAAGTCGTTATAACGTGCGCTAGGCGTATCCGTGTAGAATACTGTAGGTGGAACAACAGACCCCAGGACAATGACTGATGGCACTGTTAAGAGTCGAACTTAATTATCACTATAATCTACTGGACCAAGTTGAAGGACAAGCCTTCCGTCCATCCTGCCGGAGCTACCCTATGCTGCAATCTCGAAGGAACTGTTACGGCCCAACCAGCGGCCCGGCAGAACGTCGGTCCGAAGAAGACCGATCAACCAATCACATCGCTGCTTACTACTCTATTAGTAAGCAGAAGAGGCAATTACTACTTAACAGGAGTAAGTAACACTACTAATTACTACTATTACTAGTAAGTACTTAGCTATATAAGACTTTATTACCTAGAACTATTTTCTTAGCTAGTTTTTAATAGAATTATTAGTTATAATTATAATTATAACTTAGTATTATATTACTTAACTTAAACTACTTT
>JFZS01000158.1:0-58424 GCA_000709145.1 Balansia obtecta B249
CTCGCATCTGCACCCGCAACACAACTTCGTTGGTTAGAATTCTACTGTTTTGTCCCCTCGGATTTCACCAGCCTTCATTATTGGCTTTTCCCCGACATGAATTGACAATTGACTGTTTCTCATTAACCTTGATTATATGAGCACTATGTACAGCTTGTCATATCAGCGTAACTTGGTCTTGAATGCAGACTTCATCATCTGCAGCCACCATGTTTCGGTGGAAATGTCACGAATATCGCAGCTAGACTGGCCTTGAGCAATAGCAACTCTGAACGCACCGTATGCACACCATCCCACCACTCATCACCTGTGAATCTATAATCGCCCAACGGACATGCTGTCGTGATTGCAATAAAAAACCCGGCACCGTCCACCCGCCGATGCCCGCGCCAAAAAGCCTCTGTTTCCGAACCCCGGTTCAGCACGCAAGGAATGAAACGACCCGCGCACGACAAAGTCCCATTATCATTGCAGTTGACACGCGAGTTGAAATTATTGTTGAGTAACAAGAAAAGAGAAAGAAGAAAGACGAAGAAGATGAAGAAGAAACGGAAGAGAGTAACCACGGCTGAAAATTAGCCGATTTCTGTTGTCGCATCCATAAATTATCAGCGAGTTTGAGGCAGGCTTGAGGGTATGTCATCATCGTCCTCGTCCGTGTCGCTGTCCGCGTCGGCATCGTCTATATTGATCGGATCGCTTAGCGTCCCATCCACTGGTGCAATAGGCGCCTTGGAAGTACTATCCTGTCTGGCGAATGCGGCGACACGTAGACGAGGAGTTGATGGATGTGGCTGAGCGACAGTAGGCACCGGGGTCGAGCTCGACGACGCTGTAGGGTCTACATGTCCAGCCGTGCCCGTCGTCTTGTTCAAACAGCCTTTGTCCCTTGCAGGCACTGTCTTTGAGACATTGCCGACTGAGTTTAAATCATCAGTCACAAGAGCCTCGGACGCCTCACTCTTCATGCTCGTCTTTCGCCTCTTGGAAGCTGGCTCAACTGCCTTGACGGAAAATGCTAACGAGCTGGGTGTTGACGCTGATGAGACAGTTTGGGCACCATCTGCGTCAACCTCAGACATCTGACGTCCATATTCAATGCGGGCTTTGACCCCAAATCTCCTCCGCGTCAAGTAGTTCGCATTATAGTATCTGTTTTTAATCTTAGCATACTCGAGTGAACGCTCTTGTGGGGTCAAGGTCGGGTCCGCTTGAAGTTGTCTTAATTCCTCTCCGCGCCTTTCTGCAATGCACTTCATTTGATCTTCGAAAATAGCCCTGTCCCGTGCAGAAAGGTGAGCGCATAATTCATGGGCCTCTGGCGACTGAAAAGTATCCGAGTTGCTGCCGAAATTTGGTGCCTTCTGATTTGAATCTGCGGCTTGTCGACCTTGCACTGGATTCATCGGAGTTGAGGGCTTCAGCTTGAAGCCAGCTTTCTTTTCGCGATAAAAACGTTCAAGTTCTAACAAAATCGCGAGACTATGTCCTTTGGTGTAGCTCCCACAGCTTCGTGAATGCAAATGACTTGTCAAAGCACTAGGGTCGGGAAAGACTGCTCCGCAGTGTGGACAAATATCGACGTTGATCTGCTCGTAAGCCCCCAGATTATCGCACAGCTTCTTCATTTTGTGCTTTGAGAAACAAAAAAAAAAAAAAAAAAAAAAAAGTCAGAACAAATTTGGTTCTCGTAGTTTTCCCCCAAATCTCTGGACTTACATAGCGGAGTGCATGTGGCCCTGAACAGGGACGAGCACAAATACTACAGCACATAAGGCTTTGCGCCTTTTCAATTTGCTGTCCGTGCTGCACCTGTGAGACTTGCGGCGAATACAAGTTGGTCTGATTGTGGGGAATATGGATTACTTGGTGTGATGAGGCTGATGTGTCGTTCCCTTCTACTAGACTTTGTGCCAGATCACAGAGTTGGTGCGGAATCACCATCTC
This sequence comes from Balansia obtecta B249, assembly GCA_000709145.1. Lineage (NCBI taxonomy): Eukaryota > Fungi > Ascomycota > Sordariomycetes > Hypocreales > Clavicipitaceae > Balansia > Balansia obtecta. Next base: position 1,948 of record JFZS01000158.1, read on the forward strand.
ATCACCGCCTGTTGTCTGCTGCACAGCATCTCTCTCGTCGTAGCCAAGACGCTTTGCCTTGGCCAGAGCGTTCACGAGCGGGCGCGCCCGAATGGTTCCCAGCCTCTTTTCCAGTGCCCGATCCAGAAATTCATCGCTGAGCTTGGAGAGAAGTTCATCTGCAACATGGTCGAGATGATCCGTCGTTACATGAAATAGCAAGCTGGACAAGGACGAGCTGACGAGCTTTGCACCGTAGTTTCGAACACTAGCGTCCAAAACTGCTGGGCTCGCTAGGTGAAAGGCTGCATTTAACTACGGCGGAAAGGTTAGTTTAGGAATATAACCATGATGGACGATTATACAGAGAATAAAGCAAGGGATCCAGCTAACGCACCACGAAGCGTAGATGATGTTCCGACCCCAGCAATGTCTGCCCATATGTATCTCGTACTGCTTGTCGCACTACAGCCGGTTTGGTAATCCTAATCAAGTTTGTAAGGGCTTGGTAGTCCGGTTGCATCCGAATAGGGACATCGTAGGGCAGATTCGAAGCTGGTGGCGCCTGCGCATCCATGGTTCGACCTGTTTGAGCTGATACATGTGAGTTTTGAGTGTGTGAAACTGGCGTGGTGATGACTGAAGCAAGCTCGGAGACGAGCGGTGGCATCAAGACGCCGCTGCTGGGCTCAGATGCAGCCATGATGCAATCTCCTCGCTCTTGAAGCTTTCGTTTCGCCTAAGCCCTACCAAGAAGTAAAAGAAGCTCAGGTCAGAGTTGGACTCTTTGGTGGTGGCGGGTGACATATACGGGTCAAGCTATGTGCCGCCTGTTCCTAGCCACGTCGTTTGCGGTATGTACGATTGACAAAGTTTCATAAATCCTGGCAAGAGATGGGTGACCAGGCAGGCACTCGGGCACGTGAAATGTGCGCTTTCGTCTGAGGTTAGTTGAGAGCCAAACTCGAGGCGCCAACGCTTTTCCTACTGCTGCATATTTGAGCGCGCTTTCAAGGAGAGGGAAATTCGGGTTCTTTCAAAACAAAAAAAATCATGAAAAAAAATAGAAAAAAATAGAAAAAAAAAAGACTAGAAAGACAAGAGGAGAGATGGTCAGGCGCAGAAAGAGAGTTTGAGATAACCACCAAAAGAAGCAAGAGGGGAGCGTTCGAGAAATTGCAAATGACTTGATATCATGAGAAACTCGCAGCTGTACGTTGACCGCGTTGTCTCACTTACCATCTCTTACCCACCGGTTTTCTATCTAGAAAAGCGTGGCTGTGACAAGTTACAACGACGATGTGCCAGATGCGGCCAAAGGAACCGAGAAAGAGTCGCCGCTCAGCGACAACCCTTCGTTTTTGCACGCTTCAGACATGCAACAGCTAGCGAGGGCGAGACGGCCTTGACCCAGGGAACGGGACGAGAGCCTTTGCGACTCTATAAGCTATTAACAAGAGGAGAGGAGAGCTCTTCGGAGGGTCAAGCAGGGAAAAAAAGGATCATTCGACAGGAATCAGGGAAATCTAGGTCATAGCTCGTGCATGATTGGTGGGCTCTTAGATGCGGTGGAGCCCACCAAAAGTCGGTTCTAACGCGACAGCATCGTAGGAATCAATTCCACTTAGCCTGCCTTCTTTCTCCTCCATCTGCTTGTCCTTGCCTTATAAGTATGCATCTGTTGGTGTTGTGACTAATGATCATGTCAGTGTAGTAGCGCAACTGCATTATATCGCAGGAAACTCTCTACAACTGTCCACCATCATGAAGGACAAAATCTATTATTTCGCCGACTTCAATCTCGAAGCACTTCTTGCTTTATCCCCAAGCACGCCGCGGCCGACCGTACAGTTGTGACATCTCCCACATGCCCAAGAGTGGATGTCTGAATTGGGTCATGTTCATCACCTCCGATGATGGCGTTGAATGGGCTTTTCGCTCTCCGACGAGGAGCCATCTTCGTCAAAAATCGTCGCGAGCGAAGCGTGCACACTCTTGTATCTAAAGGCCAACACTTCGGTTCCGGTCCCGGAAGTGTATTCGTTCAGGTCAGCAACCTTGACATGCTGAAACGACCCGGACCATTGACCCCTGTTCTAGCGGATCCAGCGACAACTCCATCGGCGTGCCGTATATCCAAAGCAAGGCTCATCGCCGTTCTCTGGGGTCCTATGATTGGTCTCAGATTCCATACGAAGCGTCAGGAGCTCAACAGCAACCACGCCTGCCCGTCTCTGACAAGGGCCGTGAGATAAGCCATGAGACAACTTGGGTGCCATAATGGCCGAGTTATCGGACCATCGCTTTGAAAAGATTGGTTCGCTAGTTGATCATGAAACGGGGAATTCCCCTCCATCGGCGACTGCCTTTCGCCGTCATTCACCTGGCAGGAGAGAGACTCACTTGAGCTGGATCGAGGGACCATTCAGGTGAAGAGCTCGATTATCTCAACTCCCTCATTTCAGCCTTCACATCTCATGCCCGAGAGCTTCCGCTTACACCCCATGTCTTCGTCGCGCCAGTCCCCGACAGGCCGGATTACAAGACGATGGACAGCTACGTCGACGACGACCTCAACATCACATGCATTATTGACTGGAGCTCAGCAACATCGGGTCCCATCACAGAACTGCTCACACCCCCATCGCGAGGGAGCGCAAAATGCACCACCGTCACGATTCCTCGCCGCTGCCTTCCACACCGGCCTCGACCAGCACGCCACCAAGCGTACGCCAAACATTGCCCATCCAAATCTCCGGCAGGCCTCGGAGCGAATGTGGCATTTCTCCCGACTAACCCGGCTTCTCTCCCCAAAAACGATTACGAGCATTTCAGAAGGTTGTTCGAGCTCGTGTATGAGGACAGCGCCGGGTGGGACGGACACCCCAAGGAGATTATTTGGCTTCTTGCCGAGCTCCGGGGGTGATGACTTGGCTGCCGAAAAGGTACAAGAGAAGGAGCGGGCTTGGTTTATACCGAGCAAAAGGATAAATTCGGATGCCGTTGCTGTGGCGAGGAAGCTGACTGATGTCAGAAGAGATGAACCCCGGTTTTCTTGCCGACCACAGATCGTGGCGATGGGTTGAGGAGGCTCGTAAGCAGGACAATACGCTATATAATGAAACAGATGATGCTGCTGTGTAAAGCATTGCCAGTGAACGCCAGTCGGCAGTGTCGGGTGTCATTCACACCAGCCAGGGTGCTTCCTAAACAAACCCAAGACAAAGAAGAATGACAACACAAATTTCAAATTGATACCCCATTACGCTACAAAGCTGCATCAAGCAGGGGAAACACTGCATCCAAACGTCCATGACTTGAGGAATTAGGAGGGCTTTCCGGTCCTCTTTCTTTCTTGTTCTTCAACACGTACAGCCTCAGGATTACAAGACACAAGAATAATATAGTAACACAACAAGAGCAACATCCAAACGCCTATGCAACCCAACGCAGAGCTAGTTTTTGCCAGCTTCACCATTTCCATGCGGTGGGTGGGTTGCCCCGAGCCCGCAGTCGTCAGTTGCCATGCCAATCATGGCTGGTCATGCTACGTCAGCGCCACTCGCCAATGCATGCGAGCATCAACCTCTCGTAGTCGCCAGAGGTCTCTCCCTTGATGCGCGCGGCCAAGCTGCGGCCAAAGCGCTGTTGGTAGGCTGCTTTGACATTCGATAACATGGTATGGTCCCAATGGAAGCGCACAACACGAGCAACCAGCAAGTGATCCTTGGTACCCATACCTGCCATGGACTCTTCGAGAAGCTCGGCGCCATGCATGTATTTGTCAACGGCGTGGCGAAGCTGAAAGAGCAAGGCATCCCTCATATGGCCGGAGAACTCCTGAACCCGGCGGTTAATTTTTAACACAAAAGCACGCCCACACATTCGGTAGTCGGGGGGGTTGGTCGTAGGGAACAAACTTACGGATCTGATGACCTTTTCCAAGTCGCGGTTGAATTTTTGTTTGTATGTATGCGCCATGGCACGAATCTGGTTATCGTTCCTGCTACTCATTATGTGACAAACGAGAAGCTCGTCCGTACCCATCTTGCCCTCGGTAGCCTTGTAAACTTGCATGACGTCATCGTCGACCTGTTGAGGAATCACAGGAGCAGCATCCTCGGCTCTGTTTGCTGCAAGAACCATGGAAAAGTGTCGTTCGGTCTTCATGCTTAAATCGCTCTTGACAGTCTCCTCCAGGCTCTTGTGGAATGTCTGGTAGTAGGCGCCCTTGATAGCCTTGATGTCGGCATTTGATCGGCCGAGTAGGATGTCGTTCAAGACAACTTCCTTGGTTCCAGGTCCGGCCATGGCATTGTAGAGGTTATGCACATCCGCAAGCATGGGGCCGTATGCCAGCTGTACCAAACCCTTCTCGAACCATCCACTAGTTTCGTCCTTCAAGTCTCTAATCAAATTTCGCTTAAAGGTACGATCATACATCATTCGAATCATGTCGATCTGCAGCGGGTCTTTGTTGCAGAGCGCTCGGATGAGGGTTCTCTCGTCGGTGCCGAAGCCTTTCATAGCTGCTCGCAGTGCTTGAGCATCGGGATGGGCATCCCATTGGATGATCTGAGGAGCGCCGTATCCCAGAGTCGGAGGTGTGAGAGGCACAGGAGGTCCGAACTGTTGAGGAGGCGGCGCACCGTAGGGAGCTCCATGCTGAGGCAGAGGCGCGCCATAAAATCCTGGTGGTGGTGGTGCAGGTGAGTGATGGCCATATTGCGACTGGCTTGACGGAGGCGCGCCGTAGTGCTGAGGCGGAGGCGGCTGGCCATATGGATTTTGGTGAGATGGACCAGGAGAATAATGGCCCTGAGGAGGGGGTTGCTGGTAATATCCTCCATGTTGAGGTGGAGGATACTGGCCATGGGGAGGCGGGTATTGTCCACCAGGTTGCTGCTGCTGCTGAGGGTAATGGCCATAGCCTTGCTGCTGCTGCTGCTGCTGTGGCGACGGCTCTTTATGATGTATAAGTCAGCATCTTTCTGGACACGGCCGTCCTTCTTGTTGGCCGCAGCCGACGGCTGGCGGTGTATGAAGTTCAACAGGGACTGATCACTCACGGCCGTAGGGCTGCGGCTGGCCATAGCCGCCGTAGTAGGACATGTTGGAGGAGATGAAGATGGTGTCAAGTGACGGTCACCGGAAGCCCGCCTGATGGCTCGCGCCTGATGATGCAAGTCAAGAAAATAACGACGCCAGCGATTGCGATGAGAGAGTCAGACGTAGGGATAGGATATGGATATGGCAGTAGGTGGATGTAGGATGACGCGGGAAGCGGAAGGCTGACAGCAGAGTGGGACATGCTCAAGTAATATTGGCAGCCCACGAGCACGGATTGGCTCCAGTTATTATCGTCGTTCTTCTCAAGGCAAGCAGGCGGGCGGGCGGGCGGACGGGCAGGTAAAGTATCATGGTTATTATATAGGTAAGCATTCAGGCTTTCTCACGTCACGGCCAAGTACCGTTACCGTTACCTCTTCCTCTTCCTTTTGCATGAGCAGCAGGGGGGCGGGGGCCGTCAACCATGCGCCACGAATGCCAACTGGGATTGAGATCCGTGAGATTCCGGAAGGCAGCCCTCTTCGCTGTGACACGTTGAGATCCAGGTAATTGTCTGACAGTATCGTCGTCGTCGTCATCGTCGTCTCGTCGTCGTCGTCTCGTCGTGGCTCACCCATGCTTCGACGCCCGTCAAGCTGTCACGCGGGTGAAAAATTACACGACGTCTCGGTTCACTCCATTTCAGTAGACTAATGGTGAGGGGTCATGGGGGTCGGTTTTTTTTTTTGGCACTTTTGCACGTCATGCCACCACTTGCTTCTACCGAGCCGATGTGGGGCATTGTGTCTTGGCTCAGTACAGCCTCAAAGGGTGGCTGTGCGGATTGCCAACTTTGTGTCACGCACAAGGGGGCTTGTTGCATGTAGGCGGAAAAAAAAGAAGAAGAAGAAGGAGAAGAAGAAGAAGAAGAAGAAAAAGTAACAGTATTTAATACTTTTCATTTTCTAAAAAAAAAAAAAAAATAGGTAAAGTACCTAGACCAAAGATATAGACTCGATGGGCAGAAAATCAACGGTGGCTGGTTGCTGGTTTGCACTGCCACACAGAACCCACACAGGCTTTGAGAAGCGTACGAGCACACGTTGAGCAATCACGCATTCAAATTCGAGAAAAAAAAATAGGGGATTCCGCCCAGAACCCATTACTCTCCCTCTAACGAACCGCCATGCAGCTTGAACACGTCGTGGGTATAGTTTCCCCGACCAGGCAGCCTTTTGATGTCTTGCAGATGGCAGGTGTCTTCTGTTGGTAGCCCCTGGTTCATACCCTGCGGAGGCGAGGAGGCGGGAATCATGGTCAAGGTCCGATCGGAAAATGGTCAATTTACCGTTCATGTGCGGAGAGAGGCGTGAATAGCTCCGTCAGTCCTTCATTGGATGATTAGCTAGTTTGCGACTTGGCTGCTGCCTTGCCGCAGACACACAGGCAAAGGGATAGATACTTACTCTTACGAGCTGTCGCCAGGAACCACGTTGGCGCGCGGTGGCAGTTAAGCAGGCAAAACGGTACATCACTGCAAAACAAGTGACGAAGATGGCTAGCGCGTCTCTTGTGCCGCCCTTGCGCCCGAACAATGAACAATGCAGAGGCTTAAAGAAACCCCACCCTTACCCAGGGATAAGAAAGCATGGAAAGCTGGCGAGAACTACGTCCGGACACCAGACGGTTCATCCACCATCCACCGCCCCATTGATGATCGCTGCTCACCCCGCTGCTCACCCCGCTGCTCACCCTATATTGTGTAGCAGCCATGCCTGCTGTTCCCAGCTGGAGATCCGGATTAGGGAACTGGCCAGCCGGTAGCACCTGCCCCTGCCCCTGCCCCTGCCCCTGTTCCTGCCCAACCTGCCCGTCTGCCGTTGCCGCAGGTGCCACCACCAGCCACCACACTTTCAACGTCCACCAGCCACCTGCAATAATCCCCGGTATTTCAACACCAGCTGTGCCCACGCAATAAAGGACCTTATTTAATTTCTATTTTTTGCCATCTTTGTTCTTCGAATGCAAGGTTCGAAAAAAAGACTCATCACTGGATGAGTCTGATATGAAATTTTCGAACCGTACCTTATCCGCCTTGTACCTATTTCCTCCATTGAACACAGCCATTTTCACCTGAATCACTTACACGGCTTTTCACGTTTGATACACCTGTTGATCAGCTCGACATCAACGGCCTCGCAACGCAGCCGAGAGAAATCGATGCCGACCTTGTGTCCGTGATGCGCGGGCCCGTTTCGTTCGTCGCTGCTCTGTCGGCACTTATCGCTGCCGTCGCTACACTTCCCCGGCCAGAACCTCTGCCTCGAGTCGTGGACCGCAGCTCAAGGCCAAAGTACTCGGTAGTCCCTCTGGAGCCAGGCGACGATGATTCAGGTAGCTCAGGAAATTTTCACGGAAACGGGGGTGGTGGTGGACAAGCGGATCAAAGTTCGAGTGCGCAGACCGCTATGAAGACGTCTCCTGTTTCAGTGATGACGACGATATCCATCGTTCCTATTGGAGGTAGCAGCAGTGTTTCTAACACTATCACGGCAAACGTGTCGTCAACTGCTGTTTCAATGAAGCCCACTCCTACCACAATATCCATCGTTCCTATTGGAGGTAACAGCAGTGTTTCTTTCACTATCACGGCGAACATGTCGTCGACTTCTGCGACGACAAGGCCTACTTGGACCACCAAGATATCAATCGTTCCTATTGAAGCTGGCAGCAGTGTCTCTAGCTCCTTTACAGCGAACATGTCGTCGACCGTTTTGACGAAGAAGCCCACTCCTACCACGGTTCCTGTCGTTCCCGTTGGAAGTAGCACCAGTGTTTCTAGCTCTATTACGGCGAATATCTCGTCAACTATGGCGACGACGAAGCCCACTTCTACCACAATTCCCGTCGTTCCCATCGTAGGTAGCAGCAGTGTTTCTAACTCTATTACGGCGAACGTCTCGTCAACTAGTATGACGACTACGGGCTCAACTACCACCAATGCCCAATCGACAACGACTACTTCAAGTACTGCCTCAGGGTCGACCGAAGCAGCTTCGTCAACACTCACCACGCCAACTACGCCTGTCAGTACCACGGATATGCCTTCGAAAGCTACCACACACTCAACTTCAGGAGCAACCCCAGTATCAATCTCAGCAACGACATTATGGTCCGTTCCTGATTCCACCAATGGGACTGACTCACCACCTCCATGCTTCACACCAACTCCGACTGAGTCGCGAACAACAGAAGTTCCTGAAATCACCTCGGAGTCTTCTACCTCCTCGACGTCATCTACCAGCGAGGCGCCCACCTCCAGCACTGCTCTTGTCACCCCCCCACTACCGTCGTCAACGCCGACCAAAACTTATGATAACGGAATGTGGCATACGACTTATCCTCCTTGGAATGGCACGGCTAATGACCACTTCCGACGCGATTAGAGATGTTTTCTTGTGAATATTTATGATACGCATTCATGGGGTATGATATATATTATTCATGTCTTCAAAAGAGTAATGAGGGTGGCAACACGGAGTGATAGGGACTGCATGGGTGATATTGATCATCAAATGGCGCATAAAATATAGGACATAGTGATGGTTGTCTCGGTGATGGCAAACCATCAAAGGAGTTTCGGACTTGAAGCAACGCGCGCTTTGCGTGGAATGGGACTAATACATGGAAGCACGCTCCAAGCGCTGGAACGTGTGTATATAGGGACTTGGAATTTTTTTGCAAGAAAAAATAATGATACTTGATTGCTTAATCGCCTAAGTTTGTCTAAGGTTCTATGCAATTTCACGTGCCGGCAGGATTCACATTCTTATCGAGGTTGCAACCACTTTGTTGTAGCGTCACATGGGCATGACAATGCTTTGCGAATGCATATTATACTTCTTGCAACTTGACGACAATATCATAGCACCCAACACACGCAGCAAACAGCTCTCCCATCTAAATCTAAATATATATATATATATATATATATATATGATTCTCTCCAACTTCTCGAGCCCATTCCTTCACAGCTGCAAGTGCATCGTATCGTAAGGACCACCACGGAAAAAATTACAGATAGGCCAGCATCCCCAGGTCTCAAAGTAAGGTTCTCACCATTTAAAACACACATATTTACTAACCCCCGAGGGAAGAACAGCGTCCGAGATGCTCCTTCTCGCAGCATTCCCCAGTCCCAGCAGCACCCTCGTCGCCATTCAGACGAGCCATCGAGCTGAGAACACTACCGTTGCCATCATACTTGTTGTCATTTGCGTCTTGGCCCTCGCCCTGATCGGCATGGTGCTGTTCATGGTGGCCAATGGGACGAAGGAGAAACGTGGCGATGCTGAAAAGATGATTGAGATGGGGAGACTTGAGGGTTGAGGTTCGGGGACGGATGGTGGCAGTGGGTTTCGCGTCATGCTTCACCGCCGGGTTTTACGCACGACATGTGTGTGTGTGTGTGTGTGTGTGTGTGTGTATGTGTTTGTTTTTTTTTTTTTTTAAATTGTATTGTTTGGGCCCGACTATATTTCCTTTGGCATATTGTCCGGGTTGTATTTGAGGTGGGTAGATGCCCAGAAGCCCAACTGAGCTGTGGCCGGCATCAGGCACACAAGTTCTCAATGATACACCGCCATGCATTTGCCTTTGTAAAACATCAGCATGAGTGGGCTCTTTCCCGCCTCCGCTGGGCAGCAATCTGCTCGCCTTGGAAGGCATATATGGCTACGTGTGCCCCATCATCCAGGAAAGCAAACTCTTTGTTCCTACGATTTGGCGGATGTCTCCTCAGCCGGACTACCCTGTAGCCAAGATGGCATTGCAATTTCCTCGGTTCTCCTCCCTGTTTTCACTCATCATCCGCATTGTCTTGTTGTCCATGACGCCCTTTGCATCTGCCCAGGTGGTTGACGGACCCATAAGCTCTGGTACCACGAACGTGCTGCTGAAGAGGGAGCAAGCGGTCGGGTCGTCTTGCTCACAGGAGGGCCAATGGAACTGTATGACGACTTCGTTCCAGCGCTGTGCGAGCGGACGATGGAGCCCAGTGATGACATGTGCTGCGGGGACATCATGCTCCCCTTCGGGACTGACTATCGACTTCAGGGTCCAGCATGATGGCAGTGGCGATCGTTCTGGTTCTGGTTCAGGATTCATAAGCTCAGCTGGTGGTCAGGCTGGGCTCAAGGGGAGCTGGGGACTGATGCTATGTGTCGTCGTTCCCGCATTGATTGCGACTCTATGAATATAATGGCCCTGGATACGATTCTCATGCATGCATAAGCGCGCTTGAGATTTCGTTCCTTTTTGCTTTTTGGATTGGGACCGATGAAGCAGTTCAAGAGGCAGAGAATCAAGGTGTCCTTCTGCCAAGTGTGGCCGGGACACTAAGCTCGGGGAAAGGCCTTGTACAGGATATCTTGTCCGATCAACTACAACATGAGAACGACGATGGAAAGGCACGATACTGCACGATGCTAGCAAGTGACGCCGAAACCTGGCTGGGATTGCAACGCTAGAAGGGTTGCCACGGACAGCCTGCTTGGAACCGCGCTGATACATGCACCCATTGAGCATCACCATAAAACCCACTGGAAGCCGATACTGGGGGTTCCCAAATCTCCAGCACCAAGAGCTGATAACCACGACGACACGGGGGCAGATCACATTGTATTCAAGCTCTCAATGCATGACACCTGGAGATCCGGGCCTGGCAGGTTGACATAGACGCTAAGGGCGGCCGGGCTCGACACTTTGTTGAGCGATACATGTTAAAGGATGGACTTTGACATTAAAGTACACACTCGGCTGTCTTTGCCCCTTTGGGATTCGCAGACACATGCAACGCCTAGTCAAATCAAAGTTACCTAAATCAACGTAGGGGAGATGCATGGTCAACATGCTAGTGCCGAAGAGATATAGTCCGGTTGCAGACGGAGACACGAGCCGGACCATCCGCCATCACGAGGAGCAAAGCATCCCTTCCATGTGAGACATTGGCAGAGCCGGAATAGCCTGACATTTCCAATAAAACCGAATGTGGACTGAGTACGACCTCGGATCCATTGCTCTGCTTGTAGTCCGTAATCTGGCATGGGGTGAAGCCGGCCATCTCTCAACACAGCTAGAGCCGGCCACAAGGTGGTGATGGTCTGGACTCGGTGGTCTGGCAGACATGGCCAGGTAGACTGTTAACATGTGCTCCATATCTCGGGCAATTCCACCGAAACGGGCAAGACAATGTTTGTTTCCACAACTTTGTCTACTAGGATGGCGGACGCGGTGCATAAGTGCTTGCCGTTCCTGCATTCGATAAGGGGTGTGTCAGTAATAGAAAGAAAAAAAAAGAAAGAAAGAAAAAAAACCTATAGCAATTCGCAATATCCCTACCTTGAGTCTACCTTGGAGGTACCTCGAACCAATCACATGTCTTCCGTTCGGCTCTCCTGAGACGGCTCTAAAACTAGGACCTAATTTATGTAAAAAGAAATATTAATATCGACGTCACGTAATGGTTATACCAATTGCTGCCCGCGAGATTACGTAGCTATTTCGCGTATCGTGTTAAGCGCCGATTTCCCCCCTCGTAAGTTGTCCTTGGAGTAACGTGCCCTGACCTGGAGCAAGTTGTCATATCGTGATACGGATGCGGGTCGGAGTGGCGACGCTGATTGGCTAGGATGCCAAGAAGTCTGCGGTATTGATTTGCTTGACGTTGAAAAAGGCTTCTAATGCGCACCAATCAAACTATCTCGCCCCGCACGGTACTTTCTTTTCTTTTCTTTTCTTTTATTTTTTTTTCTTTTTTTTTTTCTGCCGACTAATCTACAACTATAGCAGCTCCGCTTAGCATCTTACTAGCGAGTGAAGGCATCACCTTGGCTGCTATGAGGAACGCGATGCATTAACAAGCTGAGCCTGAGGTGTTGCTCCAACCACTGCTGCTGCTCTGCTGCTGCCGATACTACCTACCTAGGTGCCTCGGCAGGTATCCAAGATGCGTCACCTATCTACACACACTACAACCCCTGAATGATAGTACAAAGCTATCAGCTCCTTTCTTATCCACCGGTAAGGTAGCTCTTAACAGCTAGAATCAGTGTGTAGGCTACTACTGTTAAAGAGGTATATAGTAGATATAAGCACTACCCTATAAGCAGTTATCTCTCTATGTAACGTACATATAAACTAGAGTACCTTTTACCTCTACTCTATGCTACGCTAATTCTTCATCTGCTATCAAATCATCCAAGGCTTCTACTGTATAGGCAGTGATTCAGCGTAGAATGTTTTCGAAAGATAGCATCTCCCCATCAGGTTGGGCGAACGAGCCGGGGCTGGAAGGTGGGCTGAAAGGGTGGGGCGGGAAAAGAGATTATTAATTAGACCCGGAACCTGAAACAGTCGCCGTGGAATTCTGCACAGGCCGCCTGTCCTTATTTAAAAAAAAAAAATTCAGAACAATATGGTCGATGCCAGCTTTCAAGGTGGGCAACAGAAGCGAAGACGTATATACACGAAACATTCTATGCCTCGAGTTTTGTCGACAATTCTGCTCAGAAGCAGAAGTCGACTCGACTCGATTTCAACCAGACACCAAGTCTGATACATGACCTAGGATTTCGACAAGCTGCCAAGGGGAGGAGCCGAGCCAGCCAACATTGATTGATACCTCATAGCTTCCAATTCGATACTACGTGGTATTTTCCCGTGTCATGATTTGTGCCCATCTTGGCGCACGCAAGCCCCTGCAGGCAATTCTTGTCAATCAATCAGCTTTTTGCAATGACACCACTCCGAAGGGAAGCCACTTTCGATTGCAGAATGCGGTACGCAGTACCGAGTACCCGCAACCCATAGCTGTGCAATTTAACCACCCGGTGCCTGGGTCTGGCACGGAACAGAATACTAAAGTTGGAGTTGTTGGAGCGCCAAGAACGCCCTTGCATGCCGGTTCTTGAAATGACGACGATGAACTCTGTCGCTGAGTTGCAAGCGTGAGGTTATTGAAGGGTACCTACATGGACACATGAGGCAGGAGCTCGGTTGCACCTGCTCTAGGCAGCCTCAGCGCCAGTGCCAGCGCCAGCCTCAGCGCCCAAGTAAGCAAGCAAGCAAGCCACAAAAATGCTGGTGGACATGGGTGGAGGCAACTGTGTGGCTTTGTGTCTCATGCAAAACAGAATAGACGGCAAGGATCCCCCCAAAAAGGGGACCGGATCCAAGTCATCCGCCATAACAAGTAGTTTGTGCAATGCGAAAGAAGTATGAAATCGTCGTGAGCGGCACGCTTCGCCTGCAACTGCAACATTGACAACGGCAAGAGGTCCAAGACCGGGGGAGGGGGCCTCTCCTTGCATCACTCACTGTAGACGATCCTTCCAACTCGTGGATATAACCTCGCTCGACACGGACGTTGCCCTCATTCCTGGCGTTTTTCTTCTCCTTTTGTAAGTTTTTTTTTCCCTTTCTTTTTCTTCAAATTGCACCCACGGAGCACTAGCAACAGCGTTGGCGTTTTGGGATTTTGGCACTGGCGCTGGCGCATGCACATGCACATGCATAAACTCGAGCGTTGAAGCTTGGAACAGAAAGAACGACCACCTGATTCTTTCCGTATGTACCGCCTGCCACGCGACAGTGACATAGTACCTAACCTAGACTGGTACCTAGCCTACCATCTTGCCTGGTACCTGGACTCAACGCTGACATTGTCAAGCAACAAATATCGATACTCTCCTTCCGGATACATAGACCACCCGCCCGGCAGCGGTGCCAACACAGAAACCACGGATTGACGGCTCCAAGGGCTGGTTGGGACCATCACTGCCCAGAACACACAGACATGAGCTGTCGCCGTTGCTCATAGGGAAACCGGCCGGGAGCTACAACAAGCAACGAATCTCGACATCGCGAGTCTTTGTCCACGGGGATATTCGACGATAGCCATCGACGTCACCGACGTTACCACCCAGTCTCCTGGTTTCACAGGACGCTTGCCGATGCAGGCCAGACCTAGCCTGAAACAAACCTCAAGAAACCCCCTATTGGTACCATCAACGAGCATCGACCAGCCAAAACCCGGGCTCAAGGATATAGGAAACCAGACGACTTCCCCAAGGTCTTTGTGTGTGAAAATCATTGGATCTAGCTCTTCTAACCCCGCGTAAGCGCGTCACGTTTGTCTGGTTTCAAGTCCAACATTCATCAGCGTTTCGCATCTGGCAGACTTGGTCTAAAACCCACCCACCACCATGTGGGACCGTTTTCGAAGCACTTGTTCGCCCTCGGGCATCGCGGCCCTGGCTCAATCCTACGGCGGAAATCCTCCTGGTGGTGCACGTAAGCAGCATCCTATGGCTCGAAGGAACAGCCAGGTAGACAAGCCCGACGGGGCCTTGTGGACGCATTTCGACGAGGACGACATCACACAGCCTTCGGACGCTCTCGGCATCTCCAATCTTAATACAAAAGGACCGTACCGCTACGCAGTTCAGAGGGGTAAAATTGTTCCTCAAGAACAGTGTTTTGACGTGTAAGTGACACGCTGCTCTGCCCCTTGTTGCGCTGTGGCGCGGCATCCAGAAACCCACTGCGCACCCACCACTCCCCCCCCCCCTCCCTCCCCGCGGTACTATTTTCAGCAGCAGACCGGGCCTATTGTTCACGGCTTCGCCTATGGTTGTTCAAGAGCCTCGCCGGATTGTGAGCGTCTATTCAGCCTTGTTCAAGCTGGCCAGGGTCGCGCTGAAAGGAAGCGTCCGGCTTGAAGCTCCGTCTTAGCAATAAAAATTACATCAAATACCACCTGATCTGACACTGTAACAGTGTGCTGCCTTCCCAAAGCCTGGACGGTTCCATATGTACCGACGTGAGCCTGACACGGCGAAGTTCCCGAAGATCTACTACTCCGCGGCCGACGTCTTCACTTTCCAGCCAGAGCGACGGGGAGGAGTCACCCCTGGCGTCGCAGTACAAGCTGGCTTCCTCTCGCAAACCTGGCGGCCCGACCGCATTACAAATTTCACCGCCTAGCTCGCCTGATTCAGATGCTGCTGTAGACGGGTAAGTTCTAGTGTGCTGTGGCTTTGGAACCTTGGTTGCAATCTTGAACCCCGTTCGCCACGTCATTCCATAACTCTACAGTGCAAGGCTAAACCTGCAGTCTCCGTAGGCTTGTTACAAGAGCCGTTTCGCCAATAGACGGCGATTTGCATCAATCTCAACACGCCCTCATAGGAGGCCGTAGTGATGCCCAAAGTCTTCCGTCCCAAAAGCGAAAAGTTAGTATTCCAAGACTTATACAGGCTGGAACTCAAGCACACAATGCGAGTATCCTGCCAAGACGGTTGGGCATGCGCTCAACTGGGCAGCGAACATGGAATCAACAGGTTCAAACAACACAGGACCCGGCGCATTCTGACGACCGCGTGGCCATGCACCAGTCAAGAAGCGAATCGAAACTTGAGATGGCTACTGTGACAGCTCCTGCGCCAAAAGAGCGAAAGAAAAGCTCGTCGCCATCTATTGGTCAGCGAATGCGGCTTGTGCAGCCCGTGAGGGACAGTCCCAAAGCTGCACTGTCGGGCCTTGCCCATAGATGTAGTATAAGGCTTGGTCATGGTGCTGGAAGGCCTGAAGCTGCATTGCGCAGAGCCGAAACACCAAGCACCAACACTAGTGGAAGCGCTATGCGGAGACTCCTCCACGCCAGCTCCAAGAATAGGTCCAAAGAGGATCTACCAGCCCGGCCGGATCGGGAGCGGCAATCTTGGACAGCCAGAAGGACAAGTCTTGGCCCTCCAGATCATGAAGGCGCGCCGCAAGAAGTTGCATCGTGCGATGCTGGTCTGCACGGTGTACAAAACCAGGCTCTTGGGTCGCATCCGCCGCCCTCAATCCGCTTGTCCCCGAATGCCATCAAGAGAAAGCCTGCGCCTGCTTCAGCGGGCGTGAGCCCAGCGCCTCGTCACAGTTTTTCAGAGACGAACCTTGCAGGCAGGGCGGATAATCACGGAAGTGCCCTTACGCATTTACCTTCAGACTCTGGATCTGATGCAGATGCAGTATGGGTCCCGCCACCATCGCGTTTCAGCATCACGACTTACGCGACCTCGGATCCAGGGACGCCTCGGCTGTCTAGCGAGGAGAATCTGCCACTTCTCCCAAGCCTTCCACCTTCCCAGAGCGTGATGAATCGCAGTAGACCTGTCGCTGTTGGACGACGCAAATCGTCCTATTCAGCGCATCCAGTCGTCATTGAAATGTCGAGCCCGTACATCACAGTACAAGAATCGCAGCATAGCCCTGTCGACCGACGCAGCGAGGCACCTCGCACTCGTTCAGTCAGTGATTTCATATCGACAGGTCACCGGCAATCTACCTTGTCCATGTCGAAACCCCTTCCGCACGCGCCGCCTGAATTGACAAGCAGGGATCTTGTATCTCAGCTCGACGCCCAAATGAGCAGCCTATTTCACCGCCGGGTGAATATCACAAGAAGCATCAAGCAAATGACGGAGCTGATGCCGCAGGACAGCTTGCTCGCCAGCAGCCAGATCATACGCAAACGAGAGCAAGAGAAGCAGAAAGTTGACAATCTCCGACTGGAGCTGGCCGAAATCCAGCGAGAAGAGCACGAGTTGGGCTTGAAGTTGTATCGTGCCCGGAAGCGTCGAGACAAAGACGCCGATTTCGAGTCAACGCCTCTATGGGTATCGAGAGTCGCTCGGTAGTGGGCGAGGAAAGGGTGCGAACCATGACAAATATCACGCGTCATTTTTCTCATTTCATTTGCTCCTGCACATGTATGCTCCTGCTACTATTGATGGCCTCTGTGGGTTCCTCGGGAATTACGCAAACCTGTTTCTTTTGTCCATACGATGTCGACTTGCGACGATGTTTTATTCAGTTTACTGGAGCGAAGCATGTAGCCACTTGTACTATAGCCAATTTCAGCACAAGTCAAACTCTTTACTATTCTGTTGCTTCATCTTGTTTCACCTTGCTTCTCTTTTTATCTTTTCGTTTCTTTTTTCCTCTGTATCTTGACGATATCCTCAATATATTCCAACTACATGTCATGGAGGTTGTGGTTTCAAGTCATAATCGCGTCGTGCCTGACTTGCCTGAAAGTACTGTAGGGAAGTTGTAATTGGAGCCGGCCAATTGTTTGGAGTCTGCTCTAGAGCAGTGATTCAAGCTTCTTAGTCAGGTTTCAACGACGGGCTGAATTTTAAATCTTTAATTCTCTCTCTCTCTCTCTCTCTTTCTCTCTCTCTCTCTCTTTTGTAAAGCTTGTATACAGAAAAGAGGGAATATGCAGAACAGTGCACTGCATTGTGCAAAGCCTTGGAAAGCAACAAACTACGATACATGAAATTCATAAATGTCGTAATACAAGTATAACAAGATTGCGTATACCGTCCTAAATGCGTTTCATCCCTTCCCCTCGCGGATCTCTACTTGCAAACGTACCGGTCACTCGGCCAAGAACTTCAGCAAGACGTCATGAAAAGCCTGGGACGCGGTTATCTGAGGGGCGTGGCCGAGGTTCGGGAACCTGTGCAGCTGGCCATTGGGCAGTTGGCTGGCGACTTGGGGACCAAGAACGTCGAAGTGGCCCAACTTGGCGGCGACCTCAGGACGAGCCCATTGCGAGCCAATGGCCGTCTTGTCTTTCTCGCCGATGACGAGGAGCGTTGGCGGTTTGATGTTGCCGAAGTAGTGGGTGACTGGGGAAGTGAGGACCATGTCGACGATCTGAGCTTGTATCTTGACGTAGGCATCGCGCTTGGCGCCGTTGTAGATGTTGACGAGCATATTGACCCAGGTGTCATATTCGGGCTTCCACTGGCCAACGTAGTACACGGCCTGTTCGTAGCCCCTGATCGACTGGTAGGTAGAGGCGGCTTCGGCGGCAACAGTCTGATCGATGCTGATGTAGGGAACCCCCTTCTGGACATAATCCTCCAGGCCAACGGGGCTGACCATGACCATCTTTTCAACCGAATCGGGATACTGAAGACCAAAACGAGCAGCCATCATGGCGCCCATGGAATGGCCAATGACAGTGACATTGCCAACACCAGCGGCGTTCAACAGCCCGCGGGTGTTCCAAGCGAGTTGGGCAAGGCTGAACTGGTACGACTCTGGCTTTGAGCTTTTGCAGAAGCCGACCTGGTCAGGAGCGAGGACGCGCCAGCCTTCGCGGGCCAGGACGCGAATCGTCTGACCCCAGGTTGGGCCGCAGAAGTTCTTGCCATGGAAGAGGACGACCGTCTTCCCATTCGGCTTGCGGGTCGGCTCGACGTCCATGAAGGCCATTTGGAGGTCCTGCTTTTGACTGGTGAACTTGAACAGCCTGACTGGCCAAGGATAAGTGAAATTGGAGCCATTGAGGTCGTCGGGAAATGGTCCGCTGTCTATAACTCCTGGTCCTTGAGCTGATGCCGAGCTAGCAAACAGCGCAGTTGTAGCCAGACTCGAGTACAGCGAGAGCTTCATTGCCGAGACGGTAAGTAACACCACGACGGCGGAGTGTGACCGGAAACAAGGCCTGTTGACTCAGGGAGGAGAATGAAGACCGACGAAGTGAAAGCTGCGAATTGGAGCAGATGCTGAAAGGGATTTTCGGGGGCATGATTCACTTCGGAGGCGGGAGGCGTGTGGGAGGGAACTCGGCTTGTGGTAGCTCATGGCCAGCCTCTCATGCGCGCTGGACGGGAACGAGACCGCGGGCGCCATGGCCTGAGTGTATTTACTGGCCATGCGCGTGCAACCGGCTCGACATTCAGGACGCAGTGGTGAGCTGCCAAGGAAGACGCCCAATGCCGGTAAGCGAAGAGGACAGACGTGGCCACTGACAACCTGCACAGGCGTATATATATATATATATATATATATACATATGTATATTTTTTTTATCGATTTGTCATAGGTATATATATGTATATTTATTTATCGATTTGCCATAGGTTAGACTTATGCAATCATCAAATCGCGAACCAACGGCATGCGGCGACATGTGTGTGCCTGCTTTGTGGGAATTGGCAGGCAGGTGCATCGACGGAAGGCGCGACCTCCGACTACCCTCAAGTCCACAGTACAAAAGAACCAAAGTCAATGTCAGAATGTCCTTTTCTGCCAATATCGGACAGGAGCGACTGCCCTGCCTGCCATGTCTGGATAAAGACGTGGTACGGTAAGAGCATCGAGCGGCATGTCGTGAGCGTTGCTGGCCTCGTTGAACCACCTTGTTAGACGCACAACTGGCCATCTGAGAACGGTTCTCGTGCTCTCAAGACATGCAACTCGACAAGCTCCAGGGCCAGAATCCACGGCTATACCCATCAGACACAACCATGAGAGGGCATCTGCCGCTACCAAACTGCACATGACACGACTAGCCTGCCATCTGTCTGACACGACAAGAGACACAAAAGCATCCCAAAATAGCACACGCTTAACAGTCAGGTTTATACCCTCAACTGCCTCGGGCTGTCTGGTCTTGAACCAGTGGAGCAGGAGCAGCTTTGAAGTCGTCAAAACTTCGACATCGGTGCTGCATGTCATGGCACGACATCGATTGGGCTCATAAGCTGTCATCCGGTGCCTCTTGTCGGATATCGTGACTGTGCCCTCAGAGAAGCTGGTTTCCGTCGCTGTGATATCGGGAGAAGTTATTGATCATTTGATTATCTACAGAGACCCCGCCGGGGAAAACCAATGACAAATGGTTTCTGGCAACCGGCCAGGCGAGAGCAACGCCAGCCAGGTCATAGTACCGAGCATAGCCTTCTTTGTGCTGACCCCTATATTTCTACTGATTCGGTTCTGGGGCCGTATATCCCGGGGCTCTGGCCTTGGACCCGATGATTACACAATCCTGATATCGTTTGTGAGTGCAGTATTGGCGTCCGCCTTGCGAGGGCAGCTCTGTTATTATTGTTTTTATTAGTATTTCTGTTAACGTGACGCGACCATAACAGGCATGCACCCTTGCTGTACAGGTTCTCATGATAATTGCTTGCGATTACGGTTTCGGCAAACACATCAAGGACTTGTCTCCTGACAACACACTAACGACGTTGAAAGTGAGTTAATCATCTTTATTGTAGAACCGTGCTTCTACCCCGTTTTCCATACCCCATGTCGCTGACTTGCAATGCCGTACAGCTATTTTACGCTGCTCAGATATTCTACAAAATCACCATCAATCTCACCAAGTCGTCGATTCTACTCCTGTACCTACGGATATTTATACAGCAATGGTTCCGTATCTGTTGTTACGTATTGATGGGCATCGTCGTTGCATACATGATTGCTACAGTTGGTGCGTCCATCTGGCAGTGCAACCCAATCCAAGGTGCATGGGATAAGAGCGTGCATTCATCTTGTGTCAGCTTGACCAAGAATTGGTATGCTAATGCCGGTTTCTCCATCGTAACAAACATCTTGATTCTGGCTTTGCCGATGCAGCCGATCTGGAAAAGCAAGTTGCCCATTAATCAAAAGCGAGCGTTGATGCTCGTATTTGCTTTAGGTGGATTGTGAGTGTTTCTCGAACCCTGCCTCAATGCTTTCACTTCTATCAATTGCCCTGCACGCTGGCGGTGAATTCGTATCTCCTGGATCGTCAGGGTGGCTGACCACTATATATATAAGTGTCACAATTACCTCCGTCATGAGAGCAACCACCCTCAGCTTCTCTGCTGAGACTCCTGACATCACTTGTGAGTTTAAACCATGCTGAGTTTCTCAATTTCTTTGATACTGGTAACCTGACAAAAAGCTCTCTTTTCAGACGATATTACATCAACCCTATGGACAGTGATTGAAGAGAATGTCGCCATCATCTGTGCATGCCTGCCCATGTGCCGCATAGTTCTCGCCTGGATCTTCCCCAACGCCTTCGCCTCCCGTACAAGAGCCGGTAGCGGTGGCTCGGGCTCCAACAAAGCTGTTGGGTCGGCGCCCAAACGGTCGTCTCGGTCACAAAGCGATGAACAATGGTCTCCCTATACTGGACCAAGCAAAAGACAGGGCAACAATCGCAGCACTGCTCAACATGTCATGGAAGACAACTCTGGCGAAGATTTCATCCTAACGCCACTTACGGAGCCTGGTGTTCCCGAGCCCGATGGGACAATTTGGAAGACGATGCGCTATGAAATATCGTACGAGAACGATGGTGGTCGCAAATAAGCTTGGGGGCCGAGGCGCAAATGGGATTGATAAATAATCATCGCTTTTATTTTCTCGTCTTGATAGACTGTGCTTTCACTCCCGTATATAAGGGAACCGACATCCTCTTTTTACCGGGACAGGGATTATCATAATGGCACAATGGGCAGCTAGTTTCGCCCCCTGTTCTCGAGTCTCTTCAAAAATCATTTGAATGTATCGACCTCGCTTCGTAGTCGGACATGTTCCTCTGAAATTATCTTCCCACCAAGGGTGAACCACTTTCTCAAGCTCTAATTCGTAGTCGCTTCGTGCTCGTCATACCGCAACAGAATAGCTTGTTTCTCTACAGCCCAACGGTCAACCGGGACGATCACCCCAGTCCATCAATCGACTACGTCTGTATTACTGATTGGTCTGTAGACGTATTGTGACTTAGCCACGTCTTTTTTTACGAGAAAACTTTGCGTATCCCCGTGGCCAGTCACCAGGTCTGACGGTGAAAGGGTTTCCAGTACAATAAGTGTTGTGCAGGAATGAAGAACAGCTGACTTGCCTCATTAGGAAGATGGTTGGAGCGAGAATTAGGCGCGGACAAGGCCAGGTTGGCACTGAAACCCCATTTCGGTTTTGCATATGTACATGTGAATATTAGCAATACAGATGCAAGGATGAGATTTGAACATGTTTGTGTTGACAGCCGGAAAGAAGAAACAACACCAAACGACATCAGCTCATGCCATCCATGAATTCAACACGATCGAGCAACATTTGCCTATACCCCATGTACTCTTTCAGTCCTTCCCACTCGGGACCTGTTTCCTCGCCGTGCCTCCAGGGTTCTCTGAAGCCCCATGCGCAAGCAACCTTGTCGAGGGCGGCCCGCTCATCTTCCCGCAGCCAACGATAGCGAAGAGGTGTTCCCGGAGCCCAGGTCACGCGCTTCATCTGGTCCTTGTTGCTCAACTTGGCAATCACGCCCAGTGACCCGACGACGAAGAAGTAGCCGGATATACCAGCCAGAGCGATGCCCGTAGCGGTGGAGATGTCCATTGTGTTCTGCCAGTAGGCTGCGTAGGCAGTAGAAAGGCCGAAAATGCCCATAGGGAGGGTGGCAAGACCCATGGCCGGAGCCGTGCCGCGCCGTATAAGCTTTTGGCGCTTGAACGCCGGCACACAATATGCTGCTTCGATGATGCCCAGCGAGGCATCGAGGTTCTTTGCCTCAATGGCGGTGTCAAGGGCCATGGCAGCGACGTCTTCTTCGATGGCTCGAGAGGCTGCGTTGGGATTCTGCTTGACGTATGTGATTTGGCCGTCCTTGGCGACGGGCTTGCGCTTGGTGGCATAGAGCTCCAGAATGGAGGGGAGCGATTCTGGGCGTCCGAGCTGTGCCTGGACCTGGACGTAAAGCTCCAGAGACTCGGGCGTCATCTCGACGTTGGGGTGCGTGATGATTGCGTGGGCAGCGTGGGAGATTCTGTTGACGGCTTCTTCGATCTTGGCCTCGATGGGTATTCGAGTGCCGGTCCGCTCGGCCCCAAGGGTGACGAGCCTCGAGGCCGAGGCCTTGGACTGCATCTCGGCACGCTTCAGCTGAGGGTGTAAAGCGGACGCGGCGCGGAGGCACGACTGAAGCGCGGCGCTCGTCAGCTGAGGCGCGGGGATGCCGTCCACGCAGAGGAACTTGCTGCAGCTGTCTTCTGCCAGGCGAGCCAGGCTTGCCGGTTCGGTGACGGGGGTCGGCGTGTTGGCAGGCTGGCTGGGAGGGGGCCCACGACCGCTTTCGGGATCAATTGCGGCGCTGGACGCCCATCTCGTTGCGCGAGTGCCCCAGCTGACCGGCTTCGAGGCCTGGGTTATCCGCGAAGAGGCGAAACGGGCGGAAGGGCGCGTCTGGGTGCAGGACTCGCAGACGAAGCGGAGGCTCCGGGGGGGTACTCGTCGCATTTTGGAGGGACACGGGGCTGTCGTGTCGGCAGCGGCCTGGTGGGGGATGGGAGGTCGATGCGCGTTGGCGATGTGGTGGATGGTTGTCGTGGGATGGTGAAGAAGCAAGGTCTTGGATCTTGTCTCTCAACTGGCCAAGGTTACATACAGGGTCTCCCGAGTCTCCACAGCTCGCAGTTTGTATATCCATGAATACATAGTACGGAGTGCTCGGCTCGGTGTGCGTGTAAGGAGGAAGACGCCGCATGAATCTCCTGCTATCGGCTTTGTTTGCTCAAAGAACAAAGCGAGGGCCCGAATGATGTTCAAGTTTGCTCGAGACTTGGCTCTCATCCAGATGGTTTGGGATGGTTATGCACGTTCATCCTTATGATGGGCTACTGCAATGTATAAGTGGGTCCGTTTGTGGCTGTTGTGCCTGCCACGAATAAATAATACATGACGAATAAATTCATGCATGCATACCCAGGGTACCTGGTAGCACACGACGGTGCTCCCGTGTGCGCGGAAGCACGGAGTACATCCCTTGTACAGAATACATACGTGCTGTCGCCTGCCACCACGCCCACGCCGCCGGACAAGCAGATGACGAAAACCTTGCGCAAGCTCCATCACCTCGATGCTACGAACCTGCAACTACAACCTTCACCAAGCGAGCCTCAGCAGAACTGCGTCAAGCAATCCAGCCGACGACCGGGAACCGCCGCTCGATCTCCGAACCATAGCGTGAAGCGACAAGTTTCTCTGTTGCCTTGTCTGTCGCTGCCCGACTTGACGCCAGGCATTGCCTCTTTTCGCTCAACCAACTGCTCCTTTGTGTGCTTTTTCCTTCTTTCGATATCTGTCCGGACCACACGCTTGGCCAAGCACGAAAATGCCGGCACCACCACCGCCGCCGCCGCCTCCTCCACCACCATCAACTGGAGGCGCCGGACTTCCAGCTCGGCCTCCTCCCGCAGCTGGCAATAGAGTGAGCATGTCTCTTACCAAGAGGGACAAGGTCAGCGACTAACAAATGGGGGCTCCTCGTAGAATGCGTTGCTTTCAGATATTCAAAAGGGGCGAGCTCTCAAAAAGGCCGTCACCAATGATCGGTCTGCACCCCAGATCGAAGCCGTCAAATCCTCAGCAGCAAGCGGCCCTCCCGTCGGCGGTGCACCGCCCATACCCGGTGGCCTGGCGCCTCCTGTACCTGGAAACCGAGCACGAAGCAATAGCGACCATGGGGCTGGCCACGCATCGGCTCCTGCAATCGAGCAGTCCGCCCCTCAACTCGGCGGCCTATTCGCTGGTGGGATGCCCAAGTTGAAGAAGCGTGGGGGCGGTGTCGACACTGGCGCAACGTCGGAAGCCTCATATTTGTCTGATCCCGGCGAATCGACAATCCCGGCGCCTAAACCTTCGAGCGCTCCCAAACCACCGGCCGGCGCGGCTCCCGTTATACCTGGACGTGGGCCGCCGATACCACGTCCAGGAGGTGCGAGCAACTTGCGCAAACTGACGCCGTTAGGGGGATCAAAGCCGCCTCCTCCCCCGATAGGCAAGAAACCGCCGCCTTTGCCAACGTCACGAAAGCCTTCTACAAGAGCGATCCCTCCGACTGGGTCCGTACCTCCTCCTCCGCCTCCATCAGTCCCAGCGCAAACACCTTCACTTCCTCCTCCACCCCCTCCACTTCCTCCGGCTTCTTCAGCACCAAGTCTAGCTGCACCACCTCCTCCGCCGCCTGCCTCGGCACCTCCTCTGCCCTCAGGTTCTCCTTCTACAAGGGCTCAACCTCCGCCGCCGCCTCCGCTGCCTCCTGGTGGCCCTGCGTCCAGCCTGTCACCAAGTTCAGCTCCTCCCCCTCCGCCTCCCAGTGCTGCCCCATCCGTGCCTACATCGCACTCATCGCCACCACCTCCTCAGTCAAGGAACCGGGGAGCCTCTCTTCTTCAGAGCGTTCTGAATCCTAGCTCGTATACACTGTCAGCCAATGGTACCAATTCCGCGGTTCCAAGCAGGCTGTCGTCGCACTCGCCGAGCCCCAGCAGTGGAGGGAGGTTCATTGTAAACGATCAACGATGGCAGTTCAAGGATGAGAGCCTGTTCCCAAAGCCGAGAGAATTTGTCAAAAGTCCGAAGAAGTACAGAGCTGGGAGAGGCAGCAGTGTACCATTAGACCTAAGTGCGCTATGAGTATTTATGACTAATTGCGCACTAGGCTATCTAGTTCAGGCCTCAAGAGAGCCCTTACTTTAAAACCCCATAGTATTTCTGCATGAGCTCTGATTAGAATCCTGATGAAAGTCCATCATGTTAAGTGACAGCAAGTCATTAATCTATGGACCGCCTAGTTATATTTAGAATGATCTGCGCACGAAAAGCTCACCATGCTGGCATTGGACAAGAAAAGAACGTATTTGTGCTGGTTACGTATGGTTAATATGGTTAATATTTCACATGTGAAAGCCCCTGTCCAAGCTAGTGTACACCTGTGTAATATGCCTACCCAGAATCTCTACATGGATTTCAGGTAGTTAGACTCCTTGATCTTGGACTTTCTCTCCTTGCGCATAGCCTTCTTCAGCTCTGCCCGTTTCTCGGCTGCCGCGATGTTATGCTCAAGACTCCCACCTTCCTCGCCTGGCAGGTTGATCGATTGATGCTGGATAGGGACCTTGGGTGCCAAGGCTTCGAGGTTGCCGTCGGCGAGAAGCTTGGCCTCCAACACCTTTTTTTGCTTCGCAGCAAGCTGCCTCTGCTTTTTAGACTTGGCTAATTCATAGAAGATTAGTTTTCAATACAGATCTTTTTCGTTCTTTTAATTCCCCCCTCCCCCCCTTTTTTTTTCTCCCTCTCAAGGCGAGGAACATTTCGGTAATCGCAAAGACGGGGCCGTTGGCAAAACGTACAGAATTCGTCCGCGGCGTTATCGTCCCCCACGTGCGACTTCTTCAGAACATCGGCGCAGGACCACAGCCATTCAGGGTAGTCCTCGTCTTTCTTGGCGACGGGGTCTTGGCCGCCCTTTGTGTAGTTAAGTCCTGTTAGGATTGTGCCTTCGGTGCAGATTGAGCGTCGGGGCGTCGAGGGTTCTTTGGCGTCGCTGGCGAGCGGGGAGAGCTTGGGCTCCGCGGAGCGAGTTCGTGCTGATGCGTGGAATTGGCGGGCGATGGGGAGTCTGTGCCTTGTGACGGCGGTGCGCATGCACCTTGGGCAGAACATTTGTGTCGTGGTTATGGGGGAAGTATTTGTGCAGACGAGGCTTGGACGCTTTCCGGCTCATTTTTTTTTGGGTACCGGTGATGCTTGTCAAGAGGTGCTGATGCTTAATGATTGGTCAGGAGACAGAGCGAATCAGAGCTTGTATCGGCACTTGAGTAGACCCATAGGCATCGCTCACTTGTTCCCTTACAAGACGGCTGGGCATCTTTAATCGAGTTTCGAACTGGTTGATTTACTTAAACTTGTTCCTGCTATATTACACATGCCAAGTCCCACTGGTGTCTTCGAGCCATAGGTAGCGTAACTTGCAAGTCTAGTGCTCTTGAGCTTCATACATCCTGGCGAAAAAAAGGCCCAGCGACTCGAACGCTCCATTGCAAATAGGTTGTAGTCGCTGAACTCGATGACGGCCCTTGAAATTCCGTCCTTATTCCAATCCCGAATAGACTTTTTATGAAAATCGACCATGGTTCAGCTTGGCGATCTTGTCGGTTGGGTGCACTCCAGCGGCCAAGTCTAGTTCCTGATCCTTCCGCTCAATATAATTCTGTTGAATAAACTTGGTGCCCTTGATCTTATTCACGGCGAGCATTTGTAGGTATTTTTCTTATAAACCCCGCTGGTTAGCATGGGAACGAGCCAAATTTGGTTGGTTCGTCAAAGGCCGCCACGCGGGCGCTCACCTCGCAGTTCGCCGCAGTTCTCCAAGTGATTGACGCCCTCGCGCATGTAGCACTTGCCCAGCTCCTCCCCGACGATGCGCGTCTTCATCGCGCCGACCCATTGCTCTCGGATGATGGCGTCCTCGGCTGCTTTGAAGGCCTTGGTATCGTCGTAGTCGACGCCGTTGAAAGTCGGCGCCACCTGCGGCTTCTGGCTCTTGAAGAGCTCGGATTCGGGAGTCGGCATCTCTTCGCGTCACCGGGCTATCAAGGGGGGGCCTCTTTGATCCGAAGTCCCGTCGTCGTGAAAAATGTTTCTACGTTGTCGAACGGGCTGAGGAGCACTTTGTCGTGACCTAGCATCAGAGACCCGATTCGACTGGGCAAGTGGATGCCTCATTAGTCAGGTTGACGAATACCTAGGTACCTAGGTACGTACTCCTTATCAAGCTCACCGCCTGGGTCGGCCCCATAACCCTGACGGACGATAAGAAAAAAAAAAATATCCCTCCCATGCACCCATGTACCCATGTGCCCAGGGACCCCAACCTCTAGCTTTGGGTTGGCCGAAAAAAAAAAAAAAAAAAAAAGGTACTACAAGGCAGCAGCAACTGCCCACCCTCTGTTTTCTTCTTTTCCTCCACCACTCATCTATAAAATTTTGCAAATTTTTGCAATTTCACATTTTCATCATCTATTCTTTCTTCCATTATCTTGGTATTTCTTCTAATATTTGTATTCAACCACATTTAAGATGTCCAAGTCAAAGAACAAGGAGAGCAAGAAGGCTGCCACCGTCAGTGCTGCTAAGAATGCTGGCGTTACCAAGCCTTCAAAGACTCCCAAAGCTAAGTCCAAGGATGTCGCCAAAGCCGCTGCCAAAAAGGTAGTCAAGAATGCAACCAAGGCTGCTGCTAAGGAGAAGGAGGTTCCCAAGAAGAAGAAGAAGGTTGTAGAGCCTGAGTCATCATCTGAAGACTCTGACTCGAACAGCGAAAGCGAGTCTGCCAGCTCCTCCGACTCTGAATCTGACGCCAAGGTCGAGAAGAAGACTGCCAAGAAACCTGCCAAGAAGCCTGCTGTCAACGGCAAAGCTGGGGCTACCAAGAAGGCAAAATCTGATTCAGAGTCTGAATCCGAGTCCGAATCTGACGCTGGGTCTGGTTCGGATTCTGATTCCGATAGTGAATCTGAAGCCGAGGTCAAGAAACCTGTCACTAATGGGAAGGCTAAGAAGAATGCTTCTGAGTCCGAGTCCGAGTCCGAGTCCGACTCTGACAGCGACAGTGACTCTGAGGAGGAGACCAGCAAGCCAAAGGTCAACACAAAGGCCAAGGCTGAGGAAGCCGACTCATCTGATTCCTCTGACTCGTCCGACTCTGACGAAGAGAGCGACGAGAAAAAGGTTAATGCCAAGGTAGTTCAATTCAAAAACTCATGATGTGTACTTCCATCACTAATAGTACTCAAAGGACTCTACTTCTGATGACTCCGAGGAAGATTCGGACGATTCTGACGAAGCCAATACCAAGACCGAGGATGTGTCAGCTTCTAAGAAGCGCAAGGCCAATGACGAGATTGACTCTACTTCAAAGAAAGCCAAGACCGAAGAAGCTGGCGCTTCGACTTTGTTTGCTGGTAATCTGAGCTGGAACATTGACGACAACGCTCTTCATGAGGCATTCAAAAATTTTGAGGGCTTGGTCGGTGCTCGTGTTGTGACCGACAAGATGGGCGGCCGTAGCCGTGGATTTGGATACGTCGACTTCGACAATAGCGCTAATGCTACCAAGGCGTATGAGGCCATGCAGGGCACCGATCTGGACAACCGTCCCCTCAACCTGGACTATGCCAACGCTCGTCCTGCTGAGACCAACCCCCGCGAGCGTGCTGTTGACCGTGCTAAGAAGCATGGCGATACAGTTAGCCCTCCTAGCGACACGCTCTTCGTCGGCAATTTGCCCTTTGATGTCGACCAGGACACCGTCCGTCAGTTCTTCGGCGAGGTTGCTGAAGTCACCAGTGTTCGCTTGCCTACTGATCCGTAAGTTCAACACCACTAGTACAAGCAACGACATTGTCTGAGTAAAGGCTAACTGAAAATTTTTTTTTAGTGACTCCGGTAACTTGAAGGGCTTCGGCTATGTCAGCTTCAACTCCATTGACGACGCTAAATCAGTCTTTGAGCAGTTGAATGGTGCCTCCATCGGCAGTGGCAGAATGTCTCGAAGCGTTCGTCTGGACTATGCCAGTGCGCGTCCTCCTCGTGAGGGAGGTGGTTTCGGTGGACGTGGTGGTCGCGGTGGACGAGGAGGCGGTCGCGGTCGTGGAGGTGACCGTGGCCGCGGTGGACGCGGCGGAGGTCGTGGTGGGTTTGGAACTGGTGCCAATCGAACTCCCACGAGCTTCGCTGGCACCAAGACGACCTTTGACTAAAACTGAGGGCACATATCCGAGGGGTTTCAGTGCACTTTGCTGCATCAGTGGGCTTTGTGGGCTATCATTTACAAGTCAGGTTGGCCGACGTTGTTGTCTTTAGAGAACGTTCGTCTGTGGGCTTTGAGGAGTCTTTTCTGTTTTCCTATTGAAAAGGCGGCGATAGACCTGGGGGCTCGGTAAACTCGCTTGATACGTGGGCTCGTGATGATAAAGTTCTTCTTTACGAAGGACTGTGCGCTCGATGGCTTTCTTTGCCTAGGCTTTTTGTTGTGGGCTTTTCGAGAAACTGCGTCGTTGTTTTCCTTCTTCAAAACGACATGCATTTACCATTAGGATTCTGAGGGATTTGACGCGCCTACCTTGAAACGCTTAGCCTCTTCAAGAGACAAAGCGTTGACTTGTCTGTTCTTTCTTCACAAGACAGGCCTGTAACCAGGGTTTTGCACGAAAGACTTCTGAGACACCTGGGGGCTCTTGCAATCGCAACCATTGAAGCTTGTGAATGACTTGACGTCGCGCATCACATTCGATATCGTGCCACGAGAGGTAAACCACCCTGACTGAAACTTTTGAGAAATGTGAGATGCCGCATCTTTTTTCTCCTTTATCCCGAGATGGTTTTTTTTTTTTGATTAGTTCGTTCATTGTATTGTATCAGGTGAGTATCTACTCTACTATCGAGCTGCTTGTACTCTGCATCTCTCCAATAGAATCTTTAGGCGTTACGGCTAGGAAAAGTAGTATACATGCTTAGTTCTCAGATGGCGTTGTCTAGATGTGACGTGATGCCGGGTTGTCTCGATAATACAAATCACTACTCGGGTGCTGTCAATTCAAGACGATTTTAGTGATGCTTATATTTAGAACTAACTACCTGAATCTGGCTGGCATGTAGGCATCTGACCCTGCTGCTAGATAACACGTGTGTCATTCAAAAAAAAAAAAAATCCAAACCCCAACATGCAATTCATAAGTCAATAAAAAAAAGGAGAGAGAGAGAGAATATTCGTTCGTTGGAGGATTCCACCATGCCTTGCTCGTATTCCACGTGCTGTCGTGTCCAACTCATTACGGAATTCATAAAGCATATCAGTCTCGGTAGAAAATGGCCCAAGGGAAATTCATCAGTTCAAATGTTTCGTAGCGAGCCGACTGGTTGTCGGCCGTATGTTAGCATCGTGGGGGATTTGCGTTCAAGCCTGTGCAGCGATGCTTCGACCGACGGCGCCGGCTCCCCATCTGAGTTTTCGCAGCCCGCCGGAACTGCGAATCACCTCGCGGCCGGTCTGGGAAGTCTCGTTTGCAGCGCTCATGCTTGCTGATAGGGCATCTCTTGCTTCTTGGCGTCCGACTTCACGACCCATGACGTAGCCTGCTCCAAAGCCGACGACGGAAACAAGGACGACGACCCCGGCGCTCACCACCCATGTCAATAAAGTAGGGGAAATGAGGGCATCTTCCGAGATCGCAACGACCTTCTTCTTTTTACTTGCTCGAGGGCTACGGCCAGCAGAGGGCGATCTCTTGGATTTGTCAGCCGTATTAGCCGCTCTGGTCGGTGATCTGCAAGGTGAGTTTCTCAATCTTGGTCTGGCTACGGTGGCTGGTGCCGTCCGTTGCTGCTGTGTTTCTTCCCGCATGAGCTCTGATTCAGGCATAAAGCGCAACTCCATGGGCTGGCTGCTAGGCCCTACTCCGTTGCGGCTCGCCTGGCACACTTCAACTTCCTCCTTGGATTTGGGCAACCCTCGTGCGGCGGCAGCACAAGAGAGGAGAGTTGTTAAAGATGCCCTCAACGCAGCATCATTATCCTCACGGACTGAAGGCGACATGAAGGATGGGCCGCCACGATGGACTCGAGTCTGCGATCGTTGAGAGAACGAAGGGCGAGTGAAACCGCTGTGAGGATGCGGGGCCATGTTTGATGTCGTGGAGTGGCTTCTTTGACTTCTGTTTATCGGCGGATGCGAAAATGCATTTGGCTGTGGTCTAAACACAGATCGATCAGATGCACGACCCAGAGCGGTGGCATCATCGCCGTCCGAGTCCGACTCGGATCCCGAGGCATCCTTTGCAACCTCTGGCGACGTGTGGATATTTTCCGCTGAGCTCGACA
Source organism: Balansia obtecta B249 (assembly GCA_000709145.1). Classification (NCBI taxonomy): domain Eukaryota; kingdom Fungi; phylum Ascomycota; class Sordariomycetes; order Hypocreales; family Clavicipitaceae; genus Balansia; species Balansia obtecta. The sequence goes on from JFZS01000158.1 coordinate 33,544, forward strand.
GCAGTCTGTCATCGTCGCTTTCACTCTCGTCGTATTCCTCTTGACTGCTTGCGCCGGTGGCTTGAATAGCCGTCTGTTGACGAGGAAAAGACCGGGCGGCGGAGTCTTGTAAGCGAAGACGGCGATTGTATGGTCGTCCGACCCTCAGACCGGTGGTGACGATCTCATCGCCGATGCTTGAGAGAGAGGAAGAAGAGGGTTGTGATGCAACCTCGACCCAAGATTCTAGCAAAATTAGAGTCCTGGTAGACAGACATGGCTTCTGCAGCAGAACACACACACCTTCAAATCTGCGTGGCTGCGATAAGCCGGGATTTGATCTGGAGGGACCAGGTTGGGATCGGCTGCCCACAGGTTGACTTGTGTTTTGCTCCATCATGAGTGCCAAAGACGACGTATATTCATGTATTTATTATAGTTCCTCAGCAGGTTATTAGAAGCAACGACTGATCGAATATTTATTTGTGTGCAAAAAACAGGAGACTGCTGGGTCTTAAAGGAAGGAGGATGGATGTGACGAAGCGAGAAGGGTAAATGGTGAACGGTGATGACGGCGGCTCGACAGTCGACGAGCCCCCCCCCCTCGCCTTATCGAAAGGTGTTACTACGAGTGACGGGGTGGGTTGTGTATGTCTCGGCCGTGTTAAACGGAAGCTGAGAGGTATGAGAGGTATATATACACGCGTGAGGTATTCTGATGTGGGGTAGAAGGAAGGGGGTACGGGGTCAGGCAAGGGCAGCGAACAAAGAAAGAAGAGAAGAGGGAGAGAGTAGAGCACGATCAGCAACGAACTGCGGCGAACCAGTTGAAGCATGAGGATGAGGCAAGAGGCAATGTTTGCACGTGCCTAATGCAGCCATGTACAAAGACACAAAGAACGATAGCGACAAAGCAGGCCAGGCGGCAGGAGCGCCTCTCGAGCCAGATGCCAGATGCCAGATGCCAGATGCGATGTCGCTCGCGCCTTGGGCACAAAGAGCCACCCTGGGCTGAACGGGGCTAATGAGCAAGTATCGGTACGAGCGGGGGAAGCTCATACGCTCAAACAGCGTTAAATCCCTGTGTGAGTGTGCGCAGCGTACTGTAGATAGACTGTCTTATTCGGAGCAGGTGCGGTACAGTGCGAAGCGAATGATGCGGCACCTATCTCGCGGGCGGTGAGCACCTTCCACATATCCATCAGGTACAGCAACCTCGCTGCGAGACACCTGCCGGCTCATGACCTTGGAGTAGGCGCGGTGTTTTGCCGAAAACAGATCACGTTTACCCACTTAGGTACCCAGTACGTATCTGTGACCAAGCTGGCCACTTGCAGGGATTTGTCTCCAGTTGATAGACGGATGACACAGACACAACCCATACTACTCGATTCCTCTTTCTTTAGCCTAGGACAACTGAAGCTGGGAACCTGCCAGCCAGCAGAAACTGTCGCGAGAAAGTCGGCACGCTTAGGGCCATGGGCTTGGACCCATTACGAACAAGACAATGGCGAGTTTCTTGGTGTGATGTGTGGATGTGAAGATGGCAAATGAGACGCTGGAGGGCGAGGATGAAGCTCAACTATGCCCCGTTGACGACGGACGACGTGCCGCAGTTATTCTTAAACCCGCGCCGGGCCGTGGCTATATAAGTTGGACTGCAAATAAGTGGTTTTCCATATGGTCATCTGCCCAGCAACACAGAATGTGGGAACTCTTTATGCAGAAGCCAGATACAGTGTTGGATAAAACTGCAGCTAATGCCAACAAGTAGACAAAAGATCTTAACCTTGACTGGGGGGAAACGATATATAGAGACTACGAACCCTCCTGCCTCGACGACCAAGAACCAAGTCTATACGTTCATGTAAATATGTGAGCAGTATTAACCGTATTTTATGGACAGAAATAAAAATTAGATGAAATACTCGAATCTTCCTTTGATTCTTCTTCATCCAAGTACAATTCCGAAACCGGCCTGAACATCCTGCTGGACTGCACAGATGTTAAAAGAAAAAAATAGGAAGAAATTTAGCACCCAGCCTGCACCCGGTATCAAGTCGATGCCATCATTCCTGCCAGTTACACGGCAGTGCGACCCAGGCTTTGTGACTCGGCACGGTGAAATCGATACATGTCTTATTATTTAAAAAATTAGAAATGCATAAATCTTCGTCAATGCTATTGAAACGATTAGCTATCTTGCTCCAGGATCAGCAGGGTTTCGCAGTTCATGTTGCTTTGTTATGCCTCCACCAAAGGCCAAGAATGTGTGGTGGCCAAGACAAACAAACCCAGACACGAGATTGAGAAACCGAGAACGGTAGAGGGTGAGGATGCTTTTGCCTTTTGAAAGCAATTCGAAGTTGATGTTAGCCATGTGCAGGACCAAATGCTGCACCACACCTCTTATTCGCATTCGGAATATTACATATTGCGTGCCTCCCTACCGGACCTAGCTTATCTTGGCAGGGCCGCAAATACACAATACACACCAGCGCAACCCGAATACGAGGCTGTCTGCCTGCTCCTGCATAATTCATGCTGCTGATTGGCCGGTCCCTGACTGACAAGTGCCTGTTGATCTTTCGTGACCCACCCTGGGCAAGATTCGGCTGTCACTTTTGCTCTTATAAATCTTGGTCCACGTCCCTGGGTGCATGATAGCCACCAGCCGTCGATTCCTCTCTTGCTGCACATTTCCTTGTTCATTCTTTGTTTGGGTTCGCAATGGGCGTCATCGAGCAGATTGCAAGCCATCCGCTTGCGCAGCAATACCAGGCTCTCGGCCTGGGCTCTCAGGTCGCCATCGCCGTCGCCGCCTTTGTTGCTCTTTCTGTCGTCCTCAATGTCGTCAATCAAATCCTTTTCAAGAACCCAAATGAACCGCCAATGGTCTTCCATTGGTTCCCCTTTATCGGCAGCACCATCACGTACGGAATGGACCCTCCCAAATTCTTCCAGGAAAACCGCGCCAAGGTACGCTCAAGGTCTTCTTCTGCGGCGTACATGACCTCCTCTTCCTACTCGATACGAACCAAGTTTGCTAACAAATGTTGCGCCCACAGTTTGGCGATGTTTTCACATTTGTCCTTCTCGGCAAGAAGACAACCGTCGCCGTCGGTCCCACAGGCAACGAATTCATCCTCAATGGCAAGCTCAAGGATGTCAGTGCCGAAGAAATTTACCACGTTCTGACCACTCCTGTTTTCGGCCGAGACGTTGTCTATGATTGTCCCAATGCCAAACTCATGGAGCAGAAGAGGGTATGCCTTGCCAGCATTTGGACAGCTCCGAAAAAATCTGTGAACCCTATGGCTAATTCGTCACTCACCTCATAGTTCATGAAAATCGCTCTGACTACCGAGGCTTTCAAGTCGTACGTACCGATCATCTCTGGCGAGGTTCAATCTTACTTCAAGAAAGACCCCGAATTCAAGGGCAAGTCTGGTATCGTCGACATACCTAAAAAAATGGCCGAAATCACCATCTTCACAGCCTCGCACGCTCTTCAGGGCAGCGCCATCCGAAACAAGCTTGATGGGTCACTGGCCAGTCTTTACCACGATTTAGACATGGGCTTCACTCCCATCAACTTCATGCTACACTGGGCTCCTCTCCCATGGAACCGCAAACGCGACCATGCGCAGCGCACAGTCGCCAAGATCTATATGGACACAATCAAGGAGCGTCGGGCCGGAGGTGACGCGGACAAGGAGCTCGACATAATGAAGCACTTGATGAATTCTTCGTACAAAAACGGTACTCCTGTGCCTGACCACGAGGTCGCGCACATGATGATCGCTCTTCTCATGGCCGGCCAACATTCTTCTTCGTCCACCGGCTCCTGGATCATGCTCCGTCTCGCCCAGAATCCTCAGATTGTTGAGGAGCTTTATGAGGAACAGGTCAGGGCCTTGGGTGCTCACCTTCCCCCGCTGACGTTCGAGGATCTTGCCAAATTGCCCCTGAACCAGGCCATTGTGAAAGAGACTCTTCGCCTGCATGCTCCTATCCACTCCATTTTGCGTGCCGTCAAGCAGCCCATGCCAGTTCCTGGCACCAAATTCGTCATTCCTACATCTCATACCCTACTTGCTGCTCCTGGTGTCAGTGCTAGCGACCCTACTTATTTCCCCAACCCCGACGTCTGGGACCCTCACCGCTGGGAGGCCGGCTCTGCTAACGCACCCATCATGGCCGGAGGCTCCGACGAGGAAGAAAAGATTGACTATGGATACGGTCTTGTTAGCAAGGGTGCCGCGTCTCCCTACCTCCCTTTTGGTGCTGGTCGCCACCGATGCATCGGCGAACATTTTGCCAACGTACAGCTGCAGACGATTACTGCCGAGATTGTCCGACTTTTCAAGTTGAGCAATGTTGATGGCAGCAGAAATATTATCGGCACTGATTACACATCCTTGTTTTCACGACCGCTAGAACCGGCCAAAATTCGTTGGGAAAGACGCGACTGAAGCCACAGATTTGAAGAGATGAGGCCAAGCCTGGAAGCAGAAAAGTGGAAGACGACGCATTGGGATAGGAAGGCGGGGAATCAATATAAACTTTTATGGCTAATCTGTACATATACAGGCTACTCGCTGTAGTTTGACTCGGGGTTTTTGTGCAAGGCGGTGCGCATGATTGCATGAACAAGTTAATTGTTAATACAACTTAGAGCACGGGGTAGTTGAACCGGAGACTCGAATCATTATACCAAGTTATCAACCCGGATGTCCTTGCCCAGTTCCAAGGATGGACCATGAATTAACACTGGAGGCAACAGGCCCATGACGGGCAAGAACAGATCCGGGAGGTCCAGCCCCCATCATACCGGCGCGACTACCACGCGTATGCCAAGGCGGACGAAGCGGACGAAGCGGACGAAGCGGAATTTTTGGGAATCACGACTGGAGGGAGACATGGGAGACATGGGCAATAGCATCCCCGGCAATGTAAGACTTGGTGTGCCATTCCTTCCGATAGATGTTGGCAAATCGTCCCGTCATAGACGTTGCCATATCACGCCGTCTCTGTTCCGTGTTTTTTCTCTCTCCCTTTTCTTTCTCCCTTCACTCACAGCTCGCATATCTAGTCATAGTGTTAACAATATCCAGACCAGCTGCCCGTTATTTGTCACATTACCCCTCAGAGGTCCTTTGCCGCCAATCATGATAACCCAGTTGAAGCTCACGGAGCAACGTAGCAGGTCATCTGCACCTGCTCGCGCCGGACGATTTTTTCGACTCTGGGGTCTAGATTCGTCAGATCTTCCACCTGCAGCCACGCCCTACGAGGATCTGGTGCCTTTCCTCACGACCGTCTTCCGCGAGGCGGTCCCGTTCATCGAGGAAGTTCCCACAACTACAAACCCCAAAATTCCAAATGCATGGAGTCCAAACGGGATCAAGAGGTTCTCAAAAGTCGCCGCACAAGTCGACCTTTACAAGCGTGTCGTGCCACTGAGGGATTTAATGGCTGTTATCAACAGCGACTATGACGTCAGAAACATCCCAATCAAGTCTATTCGCCCAGAAACATGGCACTTACGACGCAGCATCCATGAAAACGTCACGATGGCGGGCACGGCAGGCTGGGAGGAATGGTATCGATGCTTCAAACAAGATCACGCTCAGACGGAGAAGAATTTTACCCCCAGCGTTTTGAGCTTCCGGCGAATGAAGAGCTGGAAATGCAGGGATCTCAAGATTGTTCAGGGAGATCATGTTTGGAAGGACATCACGATGAGATGGGAAGAGTCGGTCCACAAGCTCCCATTTCCGCTGAAGAAACGTGTGTTTCCTGTTTTGAACATTGCAGCATCCGACGAGAATGCTGTGGACAATGGTGAATTCATCGTGATACAGATTGCCCTGCGGGACGAGGAGGCACCAGCTCGTTACAAAGCTGTTTTGGGCGCCCAGACGAGTGTAGAGAGGCTACGCAAAACTGCACGCGGAGTCGAATGGATGAAGGGCACTGTATCTGATGCGAAGGGATTCCTACCCCGTGCCCTACAGCGGTTGGCGGTACCAGGCCACATGGTCAAGGAGGTGCGTCTGTTCTTGAAATGGATTGCGGAGGAGAGGACGAGGCTTGGACAAGAAGGGGCTGGAGGAGATGATGAGCCCAGCAACGGCAGCCAAGTCGGACCACAAGAGGGCGAGGAGCAAGGCTTGACTGAGACAGAGCCGCAGCAGGTGGAAGAAGAGGCAGAGCGAGCGACAGGACCATCCATCGATGAAGCGAGAGAGGGCAGCACAACCAGCCAAGGGAGACACTCGGCTGGGTCTCTAGATGCCGAAGATTGACTCGCTCTGCTGGAGCGCCTTTTGGTTTTCCCCTTTGGGTAACTGACGGTTCAGGGCCGATGCTCATCATGAAGACGTGTGTGCTAGTTTTGGAAGCGATTTTGTCGTTGTGGGAGGTTGGACTCAGCTAGTTGTCTCTTTTTATATATCCCCCCCCCCAACAAGCGATTGAATTGACTTGATTTTCTGCTCTGCGTCTACTCTTGACAAGGCAAGTGCCGGGGGAAGCGGTCAGGCGTGCCTGCCCAGTTTTGTGAATGACACGCACCCACAAAGCACGGACTGAAGTTCTCGCATTCTCTCTCCTCCTCACATAATGCTTTTCGTCACGACAGAGTCTCTGGTCTTGGTAATAAGGCAGGCACTCCGCAGTCTTGTGTAAGTTGGCCGTCATGCCATCATCCAAACGGAGACTCTCTGCTCCGATAGCACCATTGCGTTGCATATCGACTTCCGCTCCTTCCTCGTCTGATCCTACCCTTGTTGCATCCTCGCCGCCCAGTCCTCGATCCAAACCGTCCCCCATCAGTCCTGAATTGTTCGAGCGGGCTCAGAAAATCGCCCGCATGACGAATGAGCTGAAGCTTCACAGACTGGACACCAAAGCAAGCGAATTGGAGCGCGATCTTGCCCAGCTAGCTCGTCAAACCAAAGACAATGCCGCCTTCCGTGAACAGCATGCCGACCGGATAGAGAAGCTATGGATCGAGGTCCTAGCGACGCGGGCGCGGGCCGAAGCAACCAGCCAGCTGCGAGACGAAGACAGGCTCGACATGAAAGACTACAGACAGGAAGTCGTCGCCGTGAAGGCGGAGATGGAGAAGGTGAAGACGTTGGTGGACGACCTGGTAGGTAAAGTGAGCGCGTTGCCGACGTTGGCGGAAGCGAAGGCCGTCTTGGCGGCGGTGAAGACGCAGAGGGAGGCGCGCAAGGCAGCACCTGGGCCGAGTAAGTGGGCTCGGGCACTCTGTCCACGAGGGGCGACTGAGCTAAATTTTTCCGCAAAAGGGGAGCGCACAGGGAACGACATGACGACGCGCATCGAGGAGGCTATCCGGTCTACGAGGAGGTGGCACATGGATCACAAGACGACCAGCTTGACGGACGCCGAGTTCGTGGCGCGGTACCTGATGAAGCAGTCCAGGAGGGATCCCGGCATGGCCATTTACCTGCAGCGGGCTATCCGGAAGAGGGTCAAGGACCGGGGGGCGAGCACGGCATCACGACGGCCGCGGTCGCTGCACGAGTTTTGCAAGGACGTGGTTTGGGAGGATGTCAAGGGGGCGGTGGAGGACGTGCTTGTTGCCAAGGTGTATGCTCGCGCAGGCCAGTCAGTAGTGACGGGGTAAACGCATGGGACTGTATAAGATGGGTATATTTTTTAAAAATAGACTTTCTTGCCTTGCTTACGCCCCTCCCCTTTTGCCTTTTTGCGCCGTGACGTTGGAGACGCCGGATTATCAAGTTAATGTAGACTCTCATGACCTGCGAGAACAAAAATGGGCCACCAATCTTCTTCCAAGAGTGCCGGTTGGTGTGTGTGTGCCGTGATCAGTCCACCTCGATACCAATCGAGCCCTTCTTGAGCTCGATTTCCGACCGCAACTGCTTAATCTGGTTCTCCAGCCTCGTCTTGAGAATCTTGTTCTGCGTCTTTTCCAGATCTGCCACCCGTCTGGCCAGCTGCTTCTCCATGTCATGGATGATATCCTTGACACCCTGCTCCTCGTCCCGCTGGGCGCGCGCGTCCTCGTCCAGGTCGTCATCGTCGTCATCGTCGTCGTCATCGTCGTCGTCGTCATCGTCATCGTCCTCTTCCGACTCGTCGTTCTCGATGCTCTCTTGCAGGACCGGCGCGGGCGGCAGGGTGTGAGGGTCCATGGCGGGCGCGTCGGCCATGAGGTCGTCTGCAAAGGCGGCCTCGAGGTCGGCCTCGAGGTCGTTGTCGTCGCCGAAGATGCCGCTGTCGCCGACTGCTGCGGGACCAGCTTGACTGGGCGCCGGGGGAGCACCGTCGTCGTCATCGTCGTGGTCGTCGTGGTGATTGCCATTGTTGTTGGGGTTGTTGGTGTGGTCCAGGTAGCCGATCGTGTCGTCCATTTCGCCCTCTGCGTCCTCCTCGGGGCCCATCTCGTCTTCCTCGTCGACGGCCCGGTCGTCGACCCATTCCCACCGCGTCGAGCTGGCCTTGGCATCCTCCGCCAGCAGCCGTTCCACCTCGGCTTCCTTGTCCTCAATCTCCTTGCGGCTGATGGTCTTGGCGAAGCGGCGGTTCACGCAGTCGTGCATGGGTGGCGTGACGCCGTGTGGCCAGCGGAAATGGCTGCCGATCACGCTCGGCAGCGGCGCCCGCTTGGCCTCGTCGTCGCTCTTGACCGGCTGGAAGACGAGGAGCATCTGGCAGATGTCGGCAGACTTCATCAGCGACTTGCGGTCCCACGTCTTCATCGACTCGGTAATGGTCGGCAGGTCGACCATGACGGCCGCGAACGCCTGTCCCTTGACGGTGAGGACGGCGCGGCGCGACTCCTCGTCGAAGAACTTCAGCGTCATGTCCGCGCCCCCCTGCGCCCGCGGCACGCCCATCTTGCCGTTGTCCATGCACCAGCGGACGTAGTCGCAGTGCTCGCCCGGCAGCATCCGCAGGATGAACTGCTCCTCGATGGCCGGATCCATCTCGCGGTCGCTGGCTTCGGAGTCGTATCCGTCACCGGGGGGGTGATGCGGCGGGCGGCCTCGCGGCTTGAGCACTACCTGCATGCCAGCCGACTTGACGCCCGCGCGGATCTTGATCCTCGTGGCGGCTGCTGCTGCTGCTGCTGCCGCCGCCGCCGACGACGATGACGACGAAGGGACCTTGGGGCCATGATGACCTGTGGTCTGCGAAAGAGGCAGGTCGTCGTCGTCGTCGTCGTCGTCGTCGTGTGGTCGCTTCCTGCTCTCGACGAGCTTGGCACTCGGCTTTGTCTGACGCCCGGCTTTGGTCTTTGGGGGTGGCTTGTCGGCCGCTGGCGTGGGCGGCTGGGATGATGTTATCTTGAGCTTCACTTTCCGCGGTCCTTCGCTCGGCGTCGCGGATCCCGGCGGAGGCGCGGTGGGTGTGGACGAGGACGCTGCGTCGCCGATAAAGGACGAGTGCCGGCTCACGTTGATCTTGAGCTTCGGTTTAGGGGGTCCGGCTGGCGCGCCGACGGGCGCCGACATGGTTGAGCTTTGGCAGGTTTTCCTTGGCGCGAGGATGAATGAATGAATGAATGAATGAATGTGCGGGAGTGGAGTTTTAAGGAGGAGAATCTTAGATCTGCTTGGGGCAGCAAACGTGGCTGCGGCAGGGTGGAGCCTCGGAGGGGCATAACAACCGAGCTGCATCACACACAAGTCGGTCGTAACATTCGGACGCGTTCCTGTCAACCCCGATTAGGACCGCAGGCGTCGTCCGACGACGTCAAGTCATGTCAGCATACAAATCATCTTGTCCCTACTGCGTGTCATCACGTCAAGACCAAACATGTTCACTTTCAGAGATTATATTTCTGTCGCCCAAAGATCTCGCAGGCCATGCGCAAGGCATATGGAACCAGTCCACGAATGCTGACTATCTAGACCAAGATCTGGTGTGAAAGAAAAAAAAAAAAAGGAAGAGGCTGGAAAGTTGAGTAGGTATCTTGTAGGACGAAAAATACTGTGTTTTGTAAATCAAAACTCCGATGAAAACATTGAGTCGTCGAAACCAAACAGACCAAGGCGAGGAGATCCGACATACATCAATGGCAAACTAAAAAACGGGCTGCTTCGCCGCACATGCATCAAGTGCGTCGGATATAGTAATCAAGACCTTCCCAGCCGTATCCTCCCTCGACGTTGATCCAGTCTTGATGTTCCATGGCTCGTTCCCAGCCCATCATGACTGCAAGAAGTCGGCAGCCCGTGGCGCTCACTGCGCAGATGACCTTGTCACTCGCAGCAGCCAGAATTGCCAGATCCATCACATAAGCGCGGCCGACGAGACTGCGCAATCTGAACATCTCATCAGACGCAGAGCCTCTGTGCTCATCTTCAACAGCACTGTTCATGGGCTTCCCTCCGAGGTTCCAGAACATTGCCGAGAAGAATCCACCTTCCCAACCAAAGGCCTCTTCCACAGAGTGATGGAGATAGTGCGGATCTGGATCGGCAGCCTTCACAGCCCCCTTTGTAGCAAGCCGGATGTGCGCTTGAGCTGGCATGGCTTCGGAGAACTCTGGCTCCTGCTGCACCATCGGGTCGTCGGAGGCAATCACTTTGATGGCCTGATACTGGTCCGGCTTGACGCTAGTTCTGTTATAGTAGGCCTCTACTTCCCTGTGCCCATAACTCGCGTATACCTCACTCGGGATATATGAGTCGCGGTACTGATATTCATACGGGTGCCTGTCTCCGTGGCGGATATGGAATCCGATAATGCGTATGTCGACTGGCAGCTTGGTGTATTGTGCTTTTGCTCGTATATCGCGAATGCGCTTATCGACATATGCTTGGTCCTCCTTGGTCAGCTGGAATAGAGACCTATATCCAGCGTGGGCAAGATCAAAGAGGTCTTTGGTGCCCAAGTCGGTTTGGCCACGTTGTTGGTGATTCGCAAGAAGGGCAGGTAATACAGACTTGAGCGTCACGCTGGAGACTACCAAATGCTTAGTTTGAGCCGGGCATGGTAGCATCTGATGTCGCGGCGGAGGGCGGCACGAAGGGATAGGAGGGGGCATGAAGATATTAGCGTAGCTGCCGTACGCCCAACGAGAATCATCGATGAAGAAAGCACGACCTTGCTCCTTGGCGAGGGAATATAGAGTCCATATCGTCATGATTGCTTCACCCAGGCCAGCATTGCGACTCTCCAAGATGTATGTCAGGGATCTTTCACAGAATGGTTTGCCAGATTTGAAATCGTAGGTCAAGCCAACGAATTGACCCGAGTGCTCTGGTGGTTGTCCTTTCAGGATGACAGAGAGCAGACCGGACTGCTCTGCCTCGTGGACATCAACAAAATATTCATCTGGCTGATCACTGAGGATCCATTCTTGATCAGAGAGAGGTGGTTTGTGATGATGGTTTCTCGCCTGTGCGGAAACCTCTCGGCAGAGGTCATTCATCCCCGAGTACTCGTCTATTGATAAGGGGAACTCGTAGTTTCTTGGGATCGACACGGTCCATTTCGACTGTTTCTTAGCATCAGAAACGACAACCGGAGTCGGAAATTGTGGGAAGTTGTCCTGGCCAACCATCTCATACTCGGCATTCTGAGTATGAGTCAATGAGATTGTGACGGTGTGGTTATGTTGGAATACAAATGCAAACAGGTAAAAGGCGATGAGGGCAGCAGAGAAGTAAAAAACAGCTCTGATGACTCGGCTCGGTCTGTGTGCGAAGAGTACATCTGAAGCTGACCTCTTGCGGCGCGGCACAAGAGCAGGAAGGCTCGGCGAGGGAGGTGGCGAGAAAAGTAGATGGTTCAAGTTGAGGCGAGAAGAGAGTGACGACGCTGCGGCAGCGTTTCTGTCGTTATATGAGGCGGCGCGGCGAAGGCTGATTCGTGGTGGCGCGATCATGACTTTGCCTGATGTGGACGGTGAGAGATGGAGTCGGGATGCCATTATATCTCCGGGATATGATGCGTGCTCGATGTTGAGGACAATGCATAAAACCGCAAATGTATGGAAGAAGGTCAACAGGCTTTTCTTCTTCTTCTTCTTCTTCTTCTGCTATTCCCCAAGCCAGTATGCCCTGAAATCAATCAATAAAAGCGCCTATCGGGAAATGCAGATGCGCAGCACGGAGAGGAATGTCGCGGCCGTATGAAGATGACGCTCTTGAGGGCAAATCACGGCATCAAGAAGAAATGAACCCGATAATGGCAGAAAAGAAGCTCCGCTTTTGCAAAGATGTTTCGTACAAAAATGTAATAGAAAAGAATTAGAATGACAACAAGTCAAGTCCCCAATGCACCAGCTTCTGCTTCATGAACGAATCTCCACTTGCACAGCAAATCGAGTAGGTCAATGACGATCTTTCAGGGTCGCTGGGAACAGATGAAGCTCAGCCAGTGAAATACCCCATAGAGGGATGAAAAATATTGTCGACAAAGCCTCAGTATGCATCTCAGAGGCAATGCCAAGGGTTTAAAAAATCAAAGACGGAAGGTCGAAATGCCTGCTCGGCAAAGCGGGTGAGTAAAGTGAAACAAATTAGAAGCAAGAAAGACGCCGGGGCAGACTTTGGAGTAAGATCTTCACTGGAGATCAGCAGTAAAACTTCCAGTTCAGAATGATGGGATTGATTGCACCGTGTTGTACTGTCGAACCCTGGCCCGGTACAAGGCCAGGTCCAGGTACATACAGTACAGACTGGGATCATGACTGACTTGACTTGATGCCGGCCCTATCACCAAAAGGCGAAATGACATGTCTCGCATCGAGCGAGTTTTTGGTGACAACCAGACTCGTGGTCAATTTGCGAAGCCTTGCTCGAGTGCAGTGCGGAATGAATAAGGATTATTTGTCTGCAGAGAAAAAATATAAATATAAATATAAACATAAACATAAAAAAAGGAAGGAAGGAAGGAAGGACAGCACCAAAATTATCTCAGCCTAGGACTCGCACGGCCCGCAGTGCTTATGCTTCATTTGTTTGAAACGAACCAGCAAAAAAATGCAAGCACTTGGGACACCATAGAGAATAAGAATAGAAAAAAAGAAAATGGCAGGTGACGACGATTGCTTCTGAGAACTCGCATTCGCATGCAACTGCAAGGCCACAGGACAAAGTGAGGCATGGCATAACTGTGCATTACGCCACCCGCCTGACACTGAGCACTGAGTTGAAAACTCACAGCCGCTGTACAGCCACCGTACAGCTGCCGCACAGCTGCCGTACTCCGTAAGACATCGTCAGTACCGGTCTCTGTCTGGTCGGCCCCCCTTGTCCAGGCTGCGTAACAGTCGTCTCTCGGCCACCGGGGAAGTGCCAACATGAAACAAGTTGTCTTGCTGTTGAGGACCCTTTCAGCCTTCATCTCGTCCCCCTCATCACTACCAGCAACAACTGACCAAGGCCTTTTGCCGCGAGGGAACAAATCAGATCTCCATGGCGGTTCCCGCAACCCCTTCCGGTTAAGTGCTGGTCACGGATATGCTAGTGGGTCGTCAGGGACCGAGCAATTTCCCAAGCATACGACAAAAAAGGTACTTAAAGCACGTCGCAATTGCGTGCTTCCGAGGGTACCGCACATGTACTTGCACTGACGCTGAGGGGTGCGGATACTTACCCTTCTCCGTCGCCCCGGTCCTGCCTCTCAAAATAACCGTAGATCAAAGCTCGGCTTATTATGCAATGATGTCATGTACCCACCAACCGCCCCGCTTAGAGCGTTTCACATTTGTGCCCCGGAAACGCTCGACAGGCTTTTCACTCAAAGTCACCTCACCACCTCATTGAGCCTTTATGGGCTGAGGGGAGGGAAATTGAATAAGGTCCCAGAAATATCCGGAAGGTGTAGATCTTGGTACCCACGGCTACGCGTTCCATTTCGGCGGATCCTTTGGGTACCCGTTATGTGAGGAGCCGCAGATATAAAAGTCAATAGATGTATCTTACAATTTAAAATAACTACCATGATGCTACTTGCTGAATAAAACAAGAAGCTATAAAGTAACCAAGTAGGTATGTAGTAATCAGTCAAAAGGAGTACAATGCTACGACACTCTAAGCAATACCTAGGTGTTGTTTGTCTCAATGTGTCTCCTCGTACAGAGTATCGCTGCGGCTTGTATCACTAATGAGATTCGAGCGTAGACTAAGATTGCCTCTCAGTCGCGCTGGATCTGATTGGCAGCCAGCGGATTCGTGGCCCGACGGTGTCTTTGCGCAGGTAATTGAAGGGGTAGTCAACACCTCGCTCACTTTCCTCTGTACTTTCACGCAACCCGGTCAGGCATCTCAGTCGATGACCCTGTCATTGGCCGCAATTTAGGTTTTAGTGTTAGTTACTATATCTTAAGAGCAAGATCGTCTATTGCTACATTTATTCTAATAACATTACAATTACTACGCTAGAAAAGGCAGATAGCTTCAAAGGTACTCCTGTAGGAATAGGGGGCAAAGACATTGCTCGAACCAAGGAAGGCGATGTGACTGTGAGCAGCCTTGAAAGGATCACAGGTGAGTCGTTGGATGTTGTCAAGCCACTCTTCTTAAGGATAAGAAAGATCCTGTTTCCTTTAGAAAACGACGAAATGATGAGTTTTGGAACTTCTGATGGAGATCCTGACCAACTTTATAAGCCCATCGTAGCTGCCTACGATGAGGCCATTAGCAAATTCTAGGGGGGTCAATGAGTATCTCACACTTCTGCTTCATATTATAAGAGTTAATGGCTTAGGTACCGGGATATTTAGTCGTGGGTTGATGGGATAGACAGTATTTACAGCCTATCATATCATGCCGTTTGTGAATTGATCAAACATAGTACGACTTGCACTTGCCAAGGTTTATTCGGGCTGCCAGCAACTTCGCTTCTCGAGCTACAAAGTCAACTTGAACGACAGTATAAGAAGGTTAGAATAAATTCAATTGGTGCAAATAGGTCCTGGCTATCGATTTCCAGAAGGATCGAGAGAATACAAAGAACTAGTCCATCATTACAACGGTTTGAATAGAAAGCAACTGTAGAGTCCGGCAACCACGAGTAAAAGTTTATCGTAACAAAAAAAAATACCCCCCTTTAAATCTCGGAAACAAAACCGAGGTAACCACGACCTAGCGCCTTGAAGCCATAGGGTGGAGAGTGTATACTATTTTTTGTTAGCGTACAACCGGATAGACTGTCAGAATAAGGCTTACACTTTGGAAAGGGTCAGGCGAGTTAGGCTGCAAGCAGTCGGGGTTGGTACAATTGCACGGAGACACAGAAGGGAGCTTCTCGTGGCAATTCCAGCAGTCCGGAAAGGTCTCGGGCACTGGTTTGGGAGGCATTCTGAATGGTATATGGTCTTGGGGTTGAGTGCAGAAGCAATGTAGGTCAAAGATAACCTTTAACAAATGGGATGACGGTTTGAGTTATATGATAGAGGTAATGGAATCATCCTTACATATATAGTCATTAGACTGTTGAGCCAGGCATGACAACCAGGTTGAGCGAGCAAATTCATCAGCCGACGAAGCAGAAGCTTGCCGCCGAGTTGCCTATATCATCACTGTGTTGGTGATGTCTATCGCCAACTGCATCTAGACAATGATTTGGTTTTTACTATCCGGCATGACAGGAAATGTAATAAACTCTGGCGAAACAGCCAGACGTTCCAGAGGGGCGGTCGCAGCCCCTTCCAGTCAATCACTCCTGTCAAGTCGTAGTCGTCATCGAAAAGAAGGTTTCCGTAATGTAGGTCGAAGTGGCATAAGGGAAAGGGACCATGAAGCCTGTCCTCAATTATGATGTGAGATATAGCCGTCTTCAAAATCCAGCAGGCCGTTCTCCACTCCGGGTCATCGGTATGCCCCTCAAGAGCGCACCGGTTTTGTTCCTGTCTATACTCGTAGAACCACTCCAGCGATGGTTGGATGCGTGGTGTTGCTGTGGACTCATCCTCTGACTCCCATGGCATGATCCGAGGGGGCTCATCGCAGTTTTTCGCCGCACCAAATTCGCCCAAGTCGATCAAACGTCAGATTTTCTAGCTGGAACAAGACATCCGCCAACTGAGATGCAACGCGCGGTAGGTGGTCGGCGGGTACTTGGCTTGCAATGGTGGTCCGAAGAACCTGACCCTTGAGACATTCCAAAAGAATGTGCGGAAAGCCAAATTCATTGGAAGGCGAAACATCGAAGGTGAAGACTTGTGGAACCGGTATCGTCGGACGATTCTTGATGCAATTTCGCTCAGCATGTCAATCTCATGATCGCGGGCCCAAGATGGATTTACCGGGGCGTGCTGAATCCTAGCAATCCAGTAAACATCGTCAGAGAAGGCGACGTTGAGCACCAGATTGTTCATGCCATATGTGAAAGACTCTGGATTAATGGAACAAGTGAAATCACTTGCTGAGCTTCCGTCTCTAGCTTTACGGGTGCGAAGCGCGATCTGTTGAAGGTATCCAAAGTTGGCGGAAGCTAATACAGTATGAATTTGCTTGTGCATCTTATTAGTGCTTATGTCCAGGCTGTCTGGCGTGTACCATTTTGCGTTTGCACCTTTAGCTGGCATGATTGAGTGGTTACATGTATATACGTGGTTCTTCGCTGCCGTTCGTTTTTCTTTCGTCGAAACAGACTTGGGAGACGATATTCTTATGTGTTGACGAGCGGTTCTTAGTTGTGGCCGCTAGTTACATAAGCAGTGACATCGGCTGGTGGGGTTGGGGACCCCGCCCAATGGTCAATGCCGGCACCGAATAATGCCAATGCGTGCGTGCGCATCTTCGACGTTCCCGGTATCTCTCTGGCGATATTCTACGGCTCTATCTCAACTTCGACCCCTTGTTCGGTCACTTTGGGATTGATGGCGATGAAGTACGTCCACTGAACCGCTGTTTAGAGCATCCTGAGCCCATAGACGACTCTGAGGACCTTGGGCGAGCTTGCCTCTCAGCTTCCTCTCGTCCTCATCGAACCAGCGAAGCACTTTGTCAAGGGTAAATACCGAAGCGAGGATAGAGAATCTTATCAGGTGGACCGATCTGTGTCAGGCCATTCATTCACTCTCTCCGCACATTGTCCAGCTTCTCGGCAGGTCTGCCGACGGACAGCTCATCTTCGAAAAGCTATCGTCTAGCGCGCGCACCCTCGGTCGTTTCTCCTCCTTAGCTGTTTACAATAGCTGGATTCTACTACAGCTCATTGACGCCTTGGATTGCTTTGTTGAATGGCCTGTCCAAGCTCCACTCCAGGTCATTGTCGAAGCGTGCATGCGTTCGAGGTCGGAGGAACGTCCAACCCTCGCCGACTTGCATATCGAGGTAGGGGAGATCCAGACCTAAACTAGTTATAGAACATTGGAGCTTGAAGGTTTACACATTAGCTGGTATACAACTATGTGTCGCCAGCTGAGTACGGTTGACAGGAACCCCGCAGGCGCCTGGGCATGCAGACAACCGGCCCCTACCCGCGCTTTCGGGCACTTAACAATTGAATCAATAAGAAAACGAACGGCCCCATGGAATTGGACCCAAGAAACGACTATCCAAAGTTTTTCTCAGATGAAAGGGATGACGAATTCAAGCGTCATGACCGGGCCTGCGTATCGGATGAGTATGCAGTAAAGTAGCACTTCCACTTTGACCGCACACAGCCAACGAACGCTCCAGGTGTAGGGCCGCCAGTACCGCACTATACGTTCCAGATCGTGAGATTAAGATCAAGTATTCTCAGATCAAAGATTAAGATCAGAAAACCCTTAACAGTCTTACCATAGAGGCAATTTGGTGGGCAATCTGATAAAGTTTTCAATACATCTTGCGCCGGGGCGCGTAAGTACGAGGCATCCAGGTGCGACCAGGAAGCATGACAATGGCTAGAAGCAATGTACTACTCCGTCAACGTCGATTTGTTTGCTTTTATGCATGTTCAAAGACTGAAAATATAGGCTATCTTGAGCTCTGGCGAATTACCGATAGGCTAAGTTCGTCCACTTGCACCGCCCTCTGCTACATGACTTCATCAACCTGCAGACTACAAACTCTGCCCGAAATAACCCGTAGCCAAGCGACCTTGGCCACGAGACTGATGGCTGGTCACCTTTTCCATAGGCTCGTGTACGTGTGTTGGTAAGTAATGAGCGATCCATTCTGATCACCATTAGTAGCTGGATTGAGGGACCCCGAGCTGGTGGAAGCTCACTACCTAGCGGGTCCACAACCATGAATTCGTCAACACGAGGAGATCAGCCGTAAACACGGAGACGTTGGAGCTATGTGGTTTATCAAACGTCATTAATTATTGTCTTGTTTGGTGCCTACTGCAAAGGATGTGAGCAAGTTAGCGGAAAGCCGAGCCAGTCAGTGCTGGGACGATCCACTGCAAGGGTGAGATTCACGGAGCCTAGCGCTCCTTTTTTCAGGAAGACTAGGTGGAAGGATTGTGTAAATAGGGCTCAAGTTATCTATCAAGAAAATGATTGCTAGACTTGCGCTGCATTGGGGAAACCAGTACATGACACGGTTCGTATCTCTCACTAGCTTCACAATGAACGATCCTCGACGGGTTATGCAGTCTTGAGGACAAGTTTAAGGATAAAGGCGTCGTAAGCTATACACATCGCAGCATCATCCCGAGGGCTGTAGTCGGCTAGTCTAGTGGCCTAGAGTGTTAGCCCGGGCATAGCGGTATATTTAAAGAGGTAAAAAGCGGCACAATGCAGCGATTTTCTTTCCAACCAAGGACTGAAGAGAGCCAGTCATCAGTGTTGTCACAATGCTTGCTGTGTAAAACGTTCAAGTGGCAACACATCCCCTGTTTCTTTCTCGGGCACTGAGAGGACTCAAGCTATATGGCATGCGTATCGGAGCTAAGGGACTTGTTTCGAGGGAGACCGACTATGGTCTCAACCATGCAGCGGGGACCACTTGGACAGACTTGAGACTTTCGTTGGTGAGCAAGCCATGGGAGTACAAGTAACACGTCTCGATTCAACAAATCGAGCTCAGCATTCATTGGCAGAAGAGATCAAGGTAACGAAAGAATCCATCCTGTCCTTGAGCGGAGCTTGTCGTGTGGCAGCCACATAGCGTAGCAATCGTGACCAAGTAAGGGCCCGAATCACGATATAGAAAGTTTCGACTGTGGCATTTCAAATTCGGATGGGTATGATTGGGATCAAGCAGTGCCATCTAACTCTTCTTCAAAGCTGGCGTTAACGGAGACCAAGTAAACTTGCCCCCTCCAAAACCTTGTGTGTGAGGGACGCTGCTTTAAATCGCTCCTTGCTTTCATACCTAGGTACAGGACTGAGAAGCAGGAGGAGATTTACTTAAAATCACAGTTTAACCAAAAAAGAAAAGAAAAGCCAGCAAAATTTCTGGTCAAAGACGTACATGGCAGGCGCTGCGGCCTCTTAAGATAACCCTTTGCGGGTGACCCCAGCTTCACCTCACGCACGGCCGCCTCCTCTGTTGACTCTGGGATCGAATGTGCCTGGCTGCATGACCTTTTCAAGCGCGGAAAGTTCTCAATCAATAGCCTGTTTTTATTTGTTGTCTTTGGTAGACATGGCGAAAATCGTTGTACGACGAATGCTGCACGGAGCTCATTGTGGCTGCATGGAAGCCGCGGAGTATCGGAAGATGGGTCCGGTGGCCTAGGTAGGTAGGTGTAGGGTGTAGCTGGTGCCATTCGGCGCGCACCCAAAGGGCCTTAGGTACCTAGGTACCTAGGTACTGGGTGGAAGCACTGTCCTCTCTTATATTATCCATTGGGTATCCAACAACCCAGCCTGCGACCTGCGGGCCTGCGTGTTGCCTTACCACACTCGGAGGGATATTTGAGGTAAAGGTAGATCTATTGCCGTGCGGATTGAAGACCAGAGCCCTGTCTCCTACATGAATGTTGAGTATCTACTTCTGGTTCTGGGCCCATGGAGCAGGGATGTTACCCCGCAAAGTGCTTTGATTGGGTGATGCCGGGGCAGACGCAAAGCCAGGTCTAGACTAGCTCCTCAGCCGTGTGTCCGGGTCAAATGCATATTATTCTAATACCACAAAAGAGCGTAGCTCTGTCATGGAATTTCAAAATACCGTTATAACGGTATGGTGCCGGTGCACGCATTGTCCTCTCCTATTTGTTCCACTGCTGCGGGAGCACAGGGATGCATCGGCTGTCACGGTCGGTGGGTTGGTCCGGCGGACAGCTGTTGTGCCCTCTCCGCTGATGATGGTTTTGATCGTCAGTACGTAGTGCACATGGGCACCGACTTTGTGCACATCAAGTTGCATGATGAGAAGGACGTTATGGTGAGCACAACAGCCCACCACAAGCAGCGAGTCGCAGCAAGCGAGGGAACTGAATACGACGTTGTGGGAGGGGGACATGGCATTTATGAGTTTGCAAATGGACGGCAGCACGCAGTGGACAGAAAAGGGGTGCGCAATTGCCATCAATTTCTGGGCCTGTCTGGTCGGCAGTTTGTTTCCCCTGGCCCAATCATGCACGCACTATTAAGGAAGGCTCGGCTTGCGTCTGCACAAGGAGCTCCTTCCCTGAACCATTTGCCGCTGCCCCTCCACCAGCAACGCCACTCGGTCCTGGTTGGCATGGCTGCTTGGCCACGCTCCAGACGGTGGTTGGTGGTTGGCCAGACCCGGCAGACCCGGCAGACCCGGCAGACCCAGCAGAATCGCTGCCCCCGCTTGGACGACACTGTTTCGCCACCAGGTGCCATCAAGACGGCTTGTGATATTGGACCACCTTGATGCCCGCACCGTTTGGCGCATTCGCCCACCCAAGGAGATCGTAAGACCCTCCTTGGGGCAAGGCAAAATTCTATCGGTCACAGAACCAGCCAGTTATTCGACCAATCAAGGCTATTGTATTTCAATCTACGTGCGATTATGACCCAACCAGGCAAAAGATAGCTTAGAAGAGCATTCTTCTACAGTAGTAATTTGGTAGTAACCTTCGCAAAACGCTACACGTGCCATGAGCTCTCTAGAAATTGAACCGTTGTTAGAATTTGCATTATAGTCCCATCTACGAAGTAGTACAGGACAAGATGTACCTTCTACAGCCATGATTTAATTGGATCCGACCCTTGTCGGGATTAGTCGCCTGTGTCAGGACCCTTAAGGTTGGGGCCAGCTTGCCAGCTCGGCGTCATACTTGGTAGCCAAGGTAGATATCGCATCCAGTCCGATCTCCGGAGGATGAGCTTCTCGGACAATAGGTTGGTCCCGTGACCTCGCTGTTGACATCGCAGAGGATTACATCTGTGCGGTGTCATGATTTTATTCACCAGTGATGACGGTAATGGTATTTGATGTGATTACCGAGCATACAGTGCGACTCGCTTCGCTTGACTTTGCCGTTGTTCTCAGTCCGGCTTCGACTTCCCGTGCTGTGTTATCATCACTGAACTTTTGTAAACCCATCATCACAGTACCCTTAGGGACCCAAGTATCTAGGTACCCAGGTACCTAGCATCGGACCACCACTTCGCGAATCGAACCACCCTGGGCGGTAAATGAGGGGAAACATGGCACCACGGCTGTGGCCAAGGGATCGGGCCAGACTCTATCCGTCTTGTTTCTTGGTGCTTGCTCCGCCCCTGGGCCTGTTGTGGAGGTTGCAGTCACCATGACTCTCTCGTCCTTCAATCCTTGTGGGTGGTACAACCCCATCAGCCCCATCAGCCCTCCCTGCTGTGCTTTTCGACCTCATGTACCGAGTATCTTCTGTCCCTCCACATTATTCTGGGATTGACTCGCGACATTTGGCTGCTGCCATTCTTGTTCGAGCGGCTTCCCCTCCTTCATCCTAGGCGTTGTGGGCATTTGACTTTTCTCTCTCGTCATTGCCAGGCCCCTCCCAAGTCGAAAGTTGCTCACCGCCTAAATAAACAAGAGATTGCCTCCAAGAGTACTTGATGCGCACGCACATCTTGGACGCCCCAGATGGCATCGACGACATCAACGACCTTGTGCTTCCATAGACTTCGTAGACTCCGTAAACAGGTTCGTGGCTGCTGCGACTTGTCAACCAGAAGCCAACAGACAAGGGGGGGGGCATGCATGCATGCAGGCAGGCAGGCAGGCAGGCAGGCAGGCAGGCAGGCAGGCAGGCAAGAGCGACCCCACTCTCAACTGCCCAGCTAGACACCCCTCTCTTGTCCGCTCCGTGCCCCACCCAGCGGACTGGCTAGACTGCGTACGATGGGCTGGTCTTTCCATGCAGACGCGCACACCACCACCTCATCCTTCGCACCTTCTTATACTTTTCCCACCATACCTTCCACATCTTCCACACCATCGGTCACTTTTCAGTCTACTCACGTCTCATTCTTTCTTCCCGTCCATCACTCCTCTCTCATCCACAGCCCGATTTCCCAAGTACGACGCACATCAACGCTCCGGCCATCCATCCTCTTTCTGTCCTAACTTTTATAGTATCGTCAGGGACTATATATGCCACCATAACCTGTCACTTGCCACTCTTGCTCTCCTTCGTACCTACTGATTTTTATCCTTCGCATCGGCTCGCTCTTCGCACCAATTCCTGTGACCACAACACTTGCGCTTCCTACCAGCCATATCCAGACTTTGGCGGCTCCTAGGTCATCACTCTTGTTCCTATACAGTAACAATCCATCGCTCATCGAATACCACCACCGACCCATCCACCACCCAGTCTACTCTCCTCGTGCTTGGTGTTCGTCCGACTGGTTGACCGTCAAACGAAACAGAATACCAGAATACTTCAACTCGACAAGTCATCTCCAGCGCTCAAAATGTCTTCTGAGAGCTCTCCCAATGGTATGAACCACCGTCGCAGCTCCATTACCCAAGCGGCACTCTCCCAACTCTTTCAACGTGGATCTACTACCACCAGTACCACTGGTATCAACAGCCAGATGAATGGCGCCTTCGATCCCCAGCGCAGACGACTTTCTGTCACAACAATTGGCCTCTCTGGCACATCGCCTAGCAATCCCCCTAGCTTCAATATTCGCCGGGGCAGCATGTCCACCAATTCCGACTCCATTGACGAGAGTGCGATTGAAGATGATGAAATACCCGGCATGTGCAAGACGGCTCCCAACACTCCGTTTGTTCGTCGTATGAGCTTCGGTGGTTCTACCATGAGGAACTACCGTCCTGGTGGCAATAGCCCTGGCAATGGTAATAACCCAACCTCTCCCCCATCCCTCGGACGCAAAGCCTCGCAAAACCAAGGCTCTACCATAAACGTTGCACTTTCTGCAGCCGGCCGTAGAGCCAGCACTGCGATGGGATCATCCGCAGGTTCACAGGCAAGCAACACCGTGCCTTTAAGAACCCCTTCTGACAATGCAAATTCTCGTGCAGACCAACAGGGCTTCAACTGGTCAGAGCAACTTAGGTCTCGAGCCGCGAGCTCCGTCACCGGCGCTCGCCCTTCATTTTCATTAGCCTCTTCACCTCCAAGAGCTCCTCCTCACCACGACCGGGCCAGATCCGTCTCCGATATGATGCAACCGCCTGTTCAGTCGCCCGCAGTTCAACAGCCAAAGCAAGAGCCTCGCAAGCCAGATGCTTTTCAGGAGAGAATCCTCAAAGGTGATTTTTACATGGACTGAGATTTTTACGAAATGCACATGATCCCCTTTCCTGCCGCATTTCAACTTCATTATTCTTCTCACCATAATATGGTCACTTCTGCGCTCTCGATGAGCGACAATGGGCATGAGAACGATTCTTGGGTCTGGCACCTGATGATAATGGCTTGTTTTATGGCTCGAAACAATAATTTGGTTTTCTTGGACGGTAGCAAAAAAATTTGTGACTTGATCTGTGCCACTGGGCTGTCTAGTTGATCATCTTTGCTTGAAAATGATATTGGCCTGCGTTCCGTCGTCGTTCAAGGAAGCATACTCTGGGGAATCATTGTGACAACACAGTGTCACTGGAACAAGCGTTATGAACAGCATGATTTTCGGGGGTTTCTTTTTTCTTTTCTTTTTTTTTCTTTTATTTGTATTATGTTTTTGGTCAATCTTGAGGTAACAAAGCGGTACCACAAGAAATAGCTGGCTGAATCGGAGCGGCGAGAGAACGGGTATCTGGCAGCTGAATTTGATCTCGCTAGGCAAAACCTAGCCACGCATGCACTCATTTGAGGGTCAAACTCTCTGTTTTGCTCTCTCTTAAGTCTTCAAACGGACTCTTAACGACAACAAAGATGCCGGGTCGCAGTGGTTTCTTCTCATCCGAGAACAGGATAGAAGACAGGCGCATGTGGCTTTTCATGCATGTACTAGCTAGTGTTTGAGAGATGTATAGGATGATACCGGCGGAATAGTGATCGTGATTGAACAGGCAGATGAGATGTCAACGAGAGAGTTCATGGTATGATGGAGTAACCCGAGTCTCAAGAGGATACAAAACGGTGCTGAGCAGATTGGCGTTGACGGGGTGGTGGGACACGCAAAGCACGATACGGCGGTTGAGCTGGAAGCATGGCGGGCACATTTGTACGTGGATGCAGGCACAGCAACACTTGCATCCTTTTTTTTTTTTTTTAATTTCTTTCATCTTTTTCTTCTGCAGTGGTAGCCCTGTGACAGACAGCAAAGGCTAATCACAAGTTGGTTCCGGGCCGATATGGTAGTCGTCGTTTGTTTCCTACATGTGTAGTTAGATTGAACAGATATGCGGGGAATTTTGCCTCTGTACATGGCGGACAGGTCTCATGCTTTTGCAAAGTGAGTAATGAAATTTACTTGGGAGGACCTGACGGCAGGCTTAATAAAAAATAGATATGTACAAGGTATATCTAGTGGGCGGCGTAGCTATCAGGATTTGTGAGAAAAAAAAAAGTAAAAAAAAAATCGGCACCACGCAGCCAGCAGTTCAGAGTAAAAGAAGACCAGGTGCCGC